>JACVTC010000026.1:480000-512500 GCA_016946835.1 Neocallimastix lanati (nom. inval.)
TTTAGAATGAAATTAAGAAAAATATATATATTAATATTTATTAATTATTCAATATAAAATAATAATATTTATATAAACAAGTTTTCATACATATTAATAATAAAATTGTTAAATTATATTGATTAACGTTTCAAAGCAACAAATTTTTTTTATTATTTTTAAAAATTTTTAAAAACGCTTTATATTTTCTTTAAAATTTACAATGAAATAATAAAAAAATTTTAAACCTTTATAATATAAATATTTTATATGTTTAATATATAAAAGATACATCTAACTAAAACATAAAAAGTGTATATTTAAAGGGTATAGTCTTTTGTACTAAATTTTAATATTTATACTATATATATAGATATTTGCACTATTTTATATTATTTGCATTACTTTCATTATAATATGTTTAAAACTAAAAGTTGCACAACTATATTGAAAATATTATTAGTAAAATATAAAAATGAATTAGATTTATGATTATAAATATTCAAATAATTATTAGATCAATAATTTTTTGAAAAATTATTATTGTTAATCATTAAGACTCATAGGAAAACTAAAGTATTAATAATAATAATATTATTATTATTATTATCAATGAAAATAATAGTATATTATTTTCCTTAACAGTTAAATTGGTATTAATTATTTATGTATTACTTTCACAATTTTCTATCTATGTAATAAAATTTTTTTTGAATATAAATTTTTTTATTGTTATTGTTTTATTTATTTAGTTTGTTATTTATTTATTTAGTTTGTTATTTATTTATTTAGTTTGTTATTTATTTATTTAGTTTGTTATTTATTTATTTAGTTTGTTATTTATTTATTTAGTTTGTTATTTATTTATTTAGTTTGTTATTTATTTATTTAGTTAGTTAGTCTGTTAGTTATTTATTTAGTTTGTTATTTATTTATTTAGTTAGTTAGTCTGTTAGTTATTTATTTAGTTTGTTATTTATTTATTTAGTTTGTTATTTATTTATTTAGTTAGTTAGTCTGTTAGTTTTTTAGTTATTACAATACAAAATTTTATTTAAAATTTTTGATGTCTTAAGTTTCATTATTTATGAATTATTTATAATAGATAAAATTTAATATATATATATTTTTTAATTTATATTACTTTTATTAAATTTTCCTATTCTCTTTTTTTTACATATTTTTTTTTCTTAATTTATATTTTATTAAATTTTCCTATTTTCTTTTTTACATATTTTTTTATAAATCAAAAGTTTCCCTTCTTTAATTATCTTAGCATGATAAAAAAATAATTTTATTGATAATATATATATACACAATTTTTTTTTTCATTTATAATAAATTTTATTTAGTTTTATATTTATTTTGACCTAGATATATATAATATATTAATTAATTAATAAATAGAAAAAAAGTATAAACTCTTTTAAATAACTTATTAAATTGATAGATAATAATTTGTAAAAATTTAATTTATTTATAAATAAAATACTATTTATTTATTTATTTATTTTTTATTTATTTATTTACTAATTTTTAAAAACAAAATATAAAAATGATCAACTACCTTAAATAAAAAATTAAAAAGAGATATATTTAATTATTAAAATAAAATACATATAACTTTTTTTTTTTTTTTTTTTTTTTTTTTTTTTTTTATAAATTTTTAATTATTTACATTTTTATATTTATAATTAGTTTTTATTAATGTATTCTAAATTAAAAAGAAATATATAAATAATATATATATATTAAATCTTTTACAAATAAAATAACGAAAATATCGAGATACTTCTAATAAGTAAAAAAAAATAGCAAGCAATGATACTGAAGAAGAAGAAACTAAAATATCAAATAAGGAAAATCAAAAAAAAAAAAAAAAAAAAAAAAATAGTAATACTGAAGAGATTACATCAAAAAATACTTTAAATAATTCATCAAATCATATCAGTGGAAATGAAAATGTTAATAATATGATTCCAATTAATTTAACAGATACCATAATAAAAGAAAATTTCGAAATAAATGATATTCCAATAGAGACTTCCAGTGTTATATATAACTCAGAAATAAATAATATCAATACTAATATAGAAGACACTTGAAGTAAAATTAAAAATGCAAATACAAATACAAATTTGAATTTTACTTTTCTTGATTTATTTAGTAGTAAGGAAAGTTTTAATAATATTGATAAAATAGTATTAAAAAATTAAAATAATTATATAATAAATATAATTGTCAATACTTATATAATATTGATTATTATATTATTAAAAAAAATATAATATCCAAAATTTTAAGAGTAGAAATATTCAATTAAATATATAAATATTGGTTTGAGATATATAATATATACAATATTAAATAAAATATAATATTAATTATTATTTAAGCATTATGTTACTGTTTAATATAATGTTATACCTAAATTATATAAATAAAAAATGTTAATAAATGCTATAGAATAAAATAAAATAGAATTAATCTCATAAATTCAGATGTATTATAACTAAAAGTAAAAATGTTTATTTAAAAGAATATTAAAGTTAAGATATATTACAAACTATAAGTAAAAATACTTATTTAAACTTAAATATTCTTTTTAATAACCTATTCATTATAATTATAAAACATGAAACATTTAAGAATTTTTATTTTCATTTTGTTTTATTACTAACTATAAGTAAAAATATTTATTTAAAAGAATATTAAAGTTTAGATATATTATAAACTATAAGTAAAAATATTTATTTAAAAGAATATTAAAGTTTAGATATATTATAAACTATAAGTAAAAATATTTATTCAAAAGAATATTAAAGTTTAGATATATTATAAACTATAAGTAAAAATATTTATTTAAAAGAATATTAAAGTTTCGATATATTACATACTATAAGTAAAAATATTTATTTAAACTTAGATAATCTTTTTAATAACCTATTCATTATAATTATAAAGCATGAAACATTTAAGAAATTTTTATTTTCATTTTGTTTTATACTTAGAAAGATTAATGTATATATTTATATATATATATATATATTTTTTTGTTTTGTTTTTGTTTTTGTTTTATAATTAGGACTGTTAATATAAATTATATATTTTATATATATTTATACTTAATTCTATATTCATAATTGTAACTTAAAATATAATAAAATGAGTTTTTTCTTTTTTTTTTTTTTTTTTTTTTTTTTTTTTTATTATTATCACTTTTTTAATATAAATTTTAATTTATAATAAATACAAAATTTAAAATATCAAATAAGTAATTATATTTATTTTATATATGTATAGATGACTGAAATAATTATAATACTAATTGGTTCATAATAGAAATGCCAAAAAAAAAAAAAAAAAAAGTATTTTTATTAAAAAAAATTAAATAAAACATTTACAAGAATATGAAGAAACATCCATATTTAAGTTAAAGTTTAAATCATAAAAAAAATTTTAAGTATGATTATTGTTTATATTATTATAATTATTATAAAACCTATTAATAATTCTATATTTTAAAATTGAAGTATTAATAAAAAATATTAAAAAATTTACAATTTCTATAATTATTAAAGTTTTTAAATTTTTTAAAGTTATAATCTTTATCATTCAAATATAAAAAAAAATTAATAAAAAACGTTTAAAGATGAAATAAAAATAATATATATACATACATACATACATACTATAAATAAACTTTAATTAATATTATATTTATTTGTTAAATAGAGATTATTGACATTTAATAAAATTAAAATTATGTCAAAGTTGTACAATGATTATGGGATAATTTTTTAAAACTGATTGATTTATATTAATATTAAGTATCATTAATTAAATAACCGAACCTTAATTTATATTTGTTTTATCCTGTTTTGTATTTTAATATTCCATGATCTATTTAACATCTTTTTATTTTATTTTTTTTTTACTTGTATAATATAATAAGAAACAAATATATTAATTTAAATTTATTAAATGAAATATATAATGGGTTAAGATTTCTTATAAATATATATATTGATAAAAATATTTTTTATTTTATTTTATTTTATTTTTTATTTTTTATTTATTTTTTTTTTTTTTATAAAGAATATATTGAGATTAAATATCCAGTATTAATATTTAATAAAATTATCATCTTTGTAATTGAGGAAGTAATTTTCTTAAAGAGTAAAACAATTAAAATATTTGTTTATTACTCAAAATAATCAATTTATAATTAAAAATTAAGTTAATACTATTAAAAATAAATTAACGAAATTAAAAATGTATATAAATAATTCGGAGTACTTAGTTGAAATTAATTCTTCATTAACAACAAATAAAATGGAAAAAAGGCAATATACTAATTATTGGAGAAGAAATAATTCAAATACCAAAAAATCTAATATTCCAGATAATAGTAATGAAAATACATATTGGATAGATAGTAATAATAGTTATTGGATAGATACAAATGCAAACAATAATGATAATAATAACAAAAATAATAATAAAGATATAACTGTTAGCAATGATAATAGCGATAATAATAACAGCAATAATAACAACAGTAATAACAACAGTAAAAGCAACAATAAAAGCAACAATGATAACAATAGTAATAGTAATAATATAACCCAAGATAATAATGTTGCTAATGATAATAATAATAACAAAGAAAACAATAATTCCTCAAATACCCAAACTCAAACAAGTTCAGATAATAAAAAAAGTAGTAATAATATAAATTTGAAAAATGGTGGTATTTCAAATACTAAATCAGCATCTAAGATCATATCTGGAAATGAAAATATTAAAGAAAGTAAATCGATAGATAAATCCACAACCAATAAAAATTCTTTCAATAAAAGTAATTCAAATAATGAAATCAATCAAAATGATAATATAACAACTACTAATGCAAATATTAGTGAAGATATACCAATTGAAAGCAGTATGCCTACACCTACATCTTTTATAACTAATATAGATGGAACAAATAATTATAATGCTAATATTCCGAATAACAGTAATGTATCCACAATTGATACCTCAACAAATGCTAGTGACAAGCATTTATTTACAACCATTATAAGTCTTAATCTTTTTGTTTTATCATTATTTGCGATTGCTGCTGTAATGTTTGTTCGTAAAAAGAAATATTTTAAAAAAGAATATGAAAGAAGTATAAAGACTACTCCTAATAATGTAATAGATTCCTATATGGCTGTAAATTCCTTACCAAGTAAAGAAGATGCTAGTTATGAAATTATCACAACCTATCAAAGTATATTACCATATACAGAAAATCTTCAAGAAGATGAAGCAGTAAAGCCTGTACAAAATCTATAATATATATATATATAATATCAAAAATTTTATATCTATTATACATTTATTTTTAATATTGTATTTTTCATTTATATACATTGTTAATTCATTATATATATAAAAGTAAAGGAAAAATATTAAAATATATAATAAATATATATATGTGATTAAATAATATGTTAATACAACTAAATAATAAAAAAATTATATATATATAATATATAAATTATTTTTTTTTTATTATTTATAAAATATAAGTTAAAAAGATATTAAATATATATTTATAATAGTTATATATGTATAAAATTAATTTAAAAACTTAGAAAAATACATATTTAGTAAACGAAAGCTATTTTATTATTAAGTAAATAATATATATATATAATGACTTTTTTAATTTGTTAATTTAAAAAAAAAAAAAAAAAAAAAGTTATTATAAATTTCAGAAATTTATGTTTAATAGTTTAAAATATATATATCTTAAAATATATCATTTTAAACATAAATTAGAAAATAAGATAAAAATAAAAAAAAAAGTTAAATAAATAAATAGTTATTAAATCTTTAATTTTTATAACATATAATTTATGTAAAAAAAAAAAAAAAAAAAAAAAAAAAAAGTAATTATAAATTTCAGAAATTTATGTTTAATAGTTTAAAATATATATATCTTAAAATATATCATTTTTAAACATAAATTAGAAAATAAGATAAAAATAAAAAAAGTTAAATAAATCAATAGTTATTAAATCTTTAATTTTTATAACATATAATTTATAAAAAAAAAAAAAAAAAAAAAAAAAAAAAAAAAAAAAAAAAGTAAAAGAAAAATCTAAACTTTACGCAATTTCAGTAATGTTAAAACAAATAAAAATAAATAAAAATAGAAAATAGAAAGAGATAATATAATATAAGTTATTATAATGAAAATTATAAAAATAAGAATAATAAAAAAAAAAAAAAAAAAAAAAAAAAAAAAAACAGAAAAGATAATTGTAAATATTAATTTATATAATGAAATTAGAAAAATATATATGTATATATAAGGACATTATATAAAATAATATTTTAAACATCGACATTTTTAAAATAAAATCTCTTTATATGAATTTTTTATTTTTCATTCTCAATATAAATTGAAAAATAAAATATAGTAAATAAATAAAGATTAAAAATTAAAGTTTTATATTATTATGTATTTATTAAGAGTAAAAAGAATAAAATATGAAATAAAATATTTAAATTAAAAGTTATATAGTTAGTTAGATATTTTTATGAATAGTTATTATATATAGCTTTAATTAAATTAACTATAAAATATATTTAAATGAATTAAAAAAAAAATTTATATATATATGTATATATATAATATAATTTATTATAAATATCTGGAATATCTAGAATATCTGGAATGTATATGAAATTTTAGAATAGCATATATTTAAAATATAGCATATTAATATGAATTTCGTCATTTTAAATATAAATAGGTAATCAAAAAAAAAATATATATATATATAATAAAGTAAATAAATAAAGATTAAACCTTTGATTTTAATGAATGAAGTATAGAAATATGTCTTTGTTTTTATTAATAATATTATTTTAAATATATGGAATATTTGGAATTTATTTTAAATTTTAAAATCACTTATATTTAAAGTAGTGTATATTAGTATATATTTCATCATTTTAAACATAAATATGTAAATAAAAAAAATATATATATATAATAAAGTAAATTAATAAAGATTAAACCTTTAATGAAATATAGAAATAAAAAAAAAAAATTTTATTTTTTAACAAGAGATTTTTTAATTATAAAAATTTTTAATTTTTAATATAAAATTGAAAATAAAAATAATTTTAAAAAAAAAAAATAAAATATAATATAATAAAGCAATTAATTAATTAATAAATAAATATAATGTTTTAATAATATGTTTTTTTTATTACTAAATAAAAAGTCATTGTAAATTATCTAAAAGTTTATTTATATTTATACTTATTGTATTTATTAATAAAAATGATTATCTAATAAACTAATAAATATTATTAATAAATTTTGTATTAATCTAATAGAATACTACTACTAAATGTTTTAAGTGTTATAATTTTATGTTTAAATAAAATTTAAAGGGAAATAAATCTTCTATATATATAAAAGATTTATTTTAAAAAAAATTATATATAGAAGTTTTTTTTTTATAGTATATCATAGCATTTGAATAAATATGGATTATTTTTTTTTACAACGAATTTATGATGAAAAATTTATTAAATATAATTGTATCATATTATTATATTATATGTTTTTCAATGGTTCTACAATATAAATAACGATTTTATTTATTGATTTCTTCATATATTTATTTATTATAAATTATTAAACATTGAATAATAATAAATAAATAATAATATACGAGATTCAAAATAAAGTGCATGATTTATATTTATTTACATCGAAAAATATTATTAATCTACAATTCTCTAATTAATCTGCATATTAATTTTATATTTTATTAAAATATAATTAATATTTTATTGGTGAAAATGAAATGATCGTTTATTTAATTTTATTATTATTTTTTTCTTTTTTTATATATATGTATATATATATAATTATTTTGTTAATAAAAAATTTATATTTTCTTATTTTTACTGATTAATCTTAATTAATAATAATTTTGTTCATTTTTAAAATGATTTACTAATTAAATATTAAATCAAAATAAATTTACTTATAGTGTTCATAACTGTTGACAAGACAAATAGAATTTTATTTTTATTATAAACAAAGAATTGATTATAATATAATGATTCATTCAAAAATTTAAGTTTATTTTAATCCTATCTTTTTTTTATCAATTTATTTATTATTTTTTATTAAACAATTCATTAGTTTGTTAAAAAAAAAATATTTAAATAATGAATATAAATTTTTTTTATTATTTATTATTTATTATTTATTATTTATTATTTATTATTTATTATTTATTATTTATTATTTATTATTTATTATTTATTATTTATTATTTATTATTTATTATTTATTATTTATTATTTATTATTTGTTATTTATTATTTATTATTTATTAGTTATTATTTATTATTTATTATTTAATTGTTTATTATTTATTATTTATTATTTATTATTTGTTATTTATTATTTATTAGTTATTATTTATTATTTATTATTTATTATTTTATTTATTATTACTAAGTATTGTTGTAATTATTACAATAAAAAAAATTTATTTTTAATATATTTTTTAATATAAATAATAGAAACAGAGAATGCTATTTATATAAGATAATTTTTTTTTTTTTAAAAAAAAAAATTTAATATTTATATATTAAAATTTTTAATTAATTTAATTAATCTCATTAAAAAAAAAAAAAAAAAGACAAAATTATTACTTCAATTATTTAAAAAATACATACAAATTTATAGTAACGATAAAAAAATTTCTTTTTGAAATTTCCTATTCAAATAATTATTATAATTTGACATTTTTAACTTTTTTTTTTAAATCACTATTTTTTAAAAAAAAAAAAAAAAAAAGATTTTATGTAACAATCAAGTATTATAATTATTTTATTACTTTAATTTGTCTAATATATTATAATTTTTTATACTTAATTTAAATTAATTAGAAAAAAATTTTTTATTGTAATACCATAAAAAACAATAATTTAATTAAATAATATATTTTTATTAAAATAACAAAAATTCTTTTATTTTAATATTATTCTGATTATAGTTATATATTAATATTCAATTTGTTAAGTTTTTAATTAAAGGTATTATAGTTTTTAAATAATAGAATTTTTTATTGTTCATTTATGTCAATTATAAAATTGATTGTAAATTTTAAATAATAGAATTATGATTTATTAATTCACAGTATATTAATTTACATGTACACAAATACAAAAATTCAGTGTCATTTGATTCCTTTTGGTAAATGAACAATTTACATTCATTTCTATTATATTTAAAAAAAATTCAAAAACATTTTTAAATATTATTTAAAAATTTTTGTTTTTTTTTATATAATAAAAAAAAGAGATAAAGTTAAAACAATAGAAACTTGATTAAATAAATAACATAAAATTTAAAGTATAATATTAAATTTTTATTATTGTATAATATATATTAAAAATTTATAAAATTTGGTAGTTTTAGTCACCGAATTTATTAATATAAATAATAGATAATAATAAATAATATTAATAGATTATTAAAAAAATAGATTATTAATAATAAATAATTTTTTTTTCTAATTTATAAAAACATTAATAATAAATAAAGTTTATAAATTATAAAATAATATTTTTATATTTTTTTTAAAAGTTCCCCATGAATATTTAAAAATATTGAATAAAGATGGAAAAATTAAGTTTAAAAATGTTTTTTTTATGTATATTTATATATATATAATATTAAAGTACATTTAAAAAATATAAATTAAAATATTTTCTATCCACTTTATTTAATATTTAAAACTTATATAATGTTACACAAATCCATATTAAAGGATATTTAATTAACGTAAAAAGATTTAACAAACGAAAAAGAAAAAATAAAATAAAATAAAAAAAAAAAAAACTTCTAAATTAAGAAATGTTAATCCTTTAATTAAAAAAAAAATTTTTTTAGATAAAAAAAAGAACTTTAAAAATATATAAAATATTTATATATATATATAAACCTTTCATCTGTTTTATTTATTTTTTTTTTCTTTTTTTTCTTTTTTTATTTCGTTTTATACTATATTAATATTTAGTGCCTTATTTTACTTTTTTTTTTTAAATAATAAAAGAATTTATAATATTAAATCTTTAAAAAAAAAAAATAAAATAAGAATAAGAATAAAAACAAATAAATAAATATAATTTATTTAAATTAATAATAAATATAATAATAGATAAAAGTTTGATAAATTACTTCATTTCATTATGAAATTTAAAATGAAGCATTTTATCTAATACTTAATAGTTGAATAGTATAATATAAAAGAAACTTATTAATTTCTTAGAATATTATTATATTTCAAAGAATTTAATATATATAAAACAATATAATAAATTAAGAAAAAATAAAAAATAAAAAAAAAAAAAAAAAAAATTCTGTAAAATTTAAAATAAAATAAAAATAAATAAAAATAAAAAGGTAAAAAAATAAATAAAAAAAAATATTAATAAAGATTATAAATTGATAAAATTCATCTTGGTTTTAATATATATAGGAAAAAAGTATTGATAAAATTTAAACGTAATACCAGCAAAGAAAGAATAAATAAATAAATAAATAAATAATAACACCAATAGAAATAAATAATGTATATAAAAAGTTTTGAAGAAAATAATAAAAAGACAAAAAAATATGAATGGAGTAGTCAAAACGATATTGACAACACCTATGTGAATACTAAAAAATTTGAGAAAAGAGGTATCTTTGATTGGTTTGGAAATGACGATGATTATGACTATTATAATGGTCCTGTTAATAATTATTTTGATATACCTCCAGGTATAATCAATAATCAACCTCCTCCTTCAAATTCAAACCAAAATCCATATACAGGAGGAAATAATAATAATAATGACAATAATAATAATAAGAATAATAATAATAAGAATAATAATAATAATAATAATAATAATAATAATAATAATAACAAGAATAAAGAAGCAGAAAAGAAAGATAAACCTACTCCAACCAAACAAAAAACTAATCCTTCCCCAAAACCTGAAAAAATTACAATGAAAAAACCAAATGACACTACAACTACAACAACGACAAATAACACAACTAATATAAGCAAAAATACCTCAAAAAATACAATTAATAATGATAAAAATGTAAACACAGAAAATACAAATAATACAAATAGATCTGTTGGCGATGCTGCAATAAATAGCAAAAATGATACTAATAATCAAAATACTAATTTAACTTCAGTATCAAATGCTAATAATATTGGAAATACAAATAGTTCATCCAATAGTAATAATAATAGCAGTAATAATAATAGTATTGATGGTGTAAATGTTCCAATAGAAAAAGGAAATGGTTTAGGTGTTAGTGAAAGTAATATTTCTTCTTCCGATAAAATTGGAAAAGATTCTGGTTCCTTTATTTCTGTTTTAATTATAATTCTTACTGTTTTATCATTATTTGTAGTTGGTGCAGCCTATTATGTTCATAAAAAGAAATTATATGATAAAGAAGCCAATTCATCAAAAGATGAATTCTCTTTCGGTGTAATGAATCCCTATTCCTCCAGTAAAAATAGCTCAAAAAATAGTTTTAGTAATGATGAATACGCATTAGATATAATGAATACCTATCAAAATGTTACCCCAGGTTATACTGATTCACTTAAACAAGATAAAGATAATATTCCGTTAGAAAATTATCAACAAATCATTGGTACAACAAATACCACAAATTTATCTCCTATTAATGGCAGCTTTAACTTTTCAGGTTTTGATGATAGTATTCCGTTAATTTCTCAAAGCAGTATGATTACTGTACCAGAGCAAGCAGCTATTTCACGAATTAATAATAATTATTACTCTCCAAACCCAAAATATTATTAAAAATTTTAGAAATTATAATAATATAATAAATTTAAGAAAAGTTAATTTAAATATATTCAAATAAATAAAATAAATATATAACCGAAAAACTTAAATAGTAAATTCATATATATATATATTTTTTTTTATATAAAATGAAAAAAAAAAATAAATAAAAATAAAAATAAAAATAAATATATATATTATTATAATTAAACTATAATATTAATAATATTGTATTTAAATATTAATAATAATATATAATGAAAAAAATAACCTCACAAAATATATAATCGCTAAATAGAATTTTTCTTTTTTTATTATTATTATTATTATTATTATTTTATTCCTTAATTAAATAAATATTTATATATATTGATAAAAAAAAAAAAAAAAAAAAAAAAAAAAAAAAAAAAAAAAAAAAACTAATAATGAATAAAAAATATCCATTATATATAAACAAAGATATAATTAAAGAAAAAAAAATTAAATTTTGTCAATAAATCATAAGTCAATGAATAATGAATAATAGAAAAAGCAATTCTTTGAGATAAATATAAAAAATAAATATATAAAATAATAATTATATCCGTAATAATAGAGTATAAAAAAAAAAAAAAAAAAAAAAAAAAAGGCAAAAGAAAAAAAATAAAAAAATAAATAATTAAAAAATCCGAAATAAATATATATATATATATATTTAAACAATAAAAATTATCATAAAAATAATAAAAATATGTAAAACAAGAAAGAAAAAGAAAATTTGATATATATTAAAAAATAAAAAAATAAAAAAAATAAAAATAAAAATAAAAATTAAAAAAACTAATCCTGACATATTTTATATATATCTTTGGTTTTTGTTTTTTATTCATTTTTTTTTTTTTTTTACTAATTAATTATATATTATATTATATATAATATTTGTTTAATTTAATAAATTTATATAACATTTAAATAGATATAACTATCAATGATTAAATAATATTTAAAAAAAGCTAAAACTCTTTAAGAAAACAAAAAAAAAATAATATAAAAATAAAAAATAAAAAAAAAAAAAAAATTTATGGAAATTAAAAAAGAATATTAAATGTTTATAGATAAATAAATTTTATCTATTAACATAAAAAAATTTATAATAAACAAAAAAAAAAAAAAAAAAAAAAAAAATTAGAACTAGAATTGTATATCTAATTAATTATTTATTTATTAATTTTTTTAAGTTTCTATATATTTTATTTTATTTTTTATTTTTTTATTTTTTATTTTGTTTTTTAATAATGAGCTAATTTTATGAAACAAAAACATTAATTATTAAATGAAAGAATAATTGTTAATTATTATTATTTATTACCATTATTATTAAAGTTTTAAAAATAAAATATTATTGTGAAATAATTTAAATAATATTTTTTATTTCAGTTTTAATATTAATTTTAATTATTGAATAAATGAAATTCTCTCTTATATAGACTCATATTTCAATAGAAAGATTATAATAATAAATAATTAATAATAATATTAATAATAATTAATAACAAATAATAAATAATAAATAATAAATAATAATAAATAATAAATAATAAATAATAAATAATAAATAATAATAAATAATAAATAATAAATAATAATAATAAATAATAAATAATAAATAATAAATAATAAATAATAATAACTAATAATAAATATTAAATAATAATAATTAATAATAATTAATAATAATGATAATTATAACATAAGTATTATAAAATTTTATAATTATTTTTTTACAATTTATTTATTATTAAATATATTATTAGATATTCACCAAATATTCTAGATAATAAAATTTAAAAAAAAAAAAAAAAAAAAAAAAAGAGCTTTTTCATATGAATATAAAAAAGGTTCCAATATTTCAATTTACTTGAGATAAATATAATCTATTTTAATAATTACAACAATAATTTTTAGTAAATATAAATTTTACGATTTACATATATTTATAAAAAACTTTTTTATCTATCAAAAATTTGTAAAACTCTTTAAAGATTTATTATTTATGGACTAGAACTTCATTATTTATTTATTTAGTTATTTATTTATTTAGTTATTTATTTATTTATTTATTTATTTATTTATTTATTTATTTATATTTACATATAATTGATTGACACATGATTTAGCATTTCGAGGCAGTTAAATCTTAATTAAATGATAATTTAATAAATAATTAAATTATTTTTATTAAGATAATATAAATAGTATCATCATATTTAAATTATATGATTGGATTAATAAACATATATTATATGTGGCTCATTAATCTAATTCGCTAATTTATTTTTTTTTTTTTTGTATTTATAAAATTAATTAATTAGAAAAAAAGTTTTTATAAAGTAACAATCCTATGATTAACCACTATATTTTGGTTATTTTTGTTTTTTTGTCTTTTTAAAAGTATAATAAAAATATCAGCTATTTACATTGTACATATAGCATTTATTTAATGATCGCAATTGAGAATTTTATTAATTACAAATTATATATTATATTTTGAAAATAAATGGATCTATCTTTATAGACATTAACTAAAGCTTTAAAAAGCCGAATTTGTGAATATAAGATTTCTATTATTATTATTATTATTATTATTATTATTATTATTATTTACAAGTCATTATTAATTATTGTACATAATAAAATAATTTAATGTTTTATATTATTAATTATTTAGGTAATTTGTTTAATATTAAAAATTTTAAAATTAATTATAATTCAATTATTTCTTAATATACTTTAAAATATATATATATAATAAAGAAATTTGTACTTTGATTTGTTTCAAGTTAAATAAAGAGAGGAAAAGCAAATACATTAAGATTGATATTTTTACTTTATACAATTTCATTTATAAATAATTTTAAAAAAGGACAAAATTATATGAAATATTTAATATTTAAAAAAAAAAAAAAAAAAAAAAAAAAAAAAAAAAAAAAGGAAAAAAATATATAAAAAAAAAATTATATAATAAAAATATAAAAATAAAATCAAACTTTAATTCATTTTTAATTTATTTAAAGTTTATCATTTTACCTTCCATTTAATATGAAATTTAAATAGAACCAAAATAGAATTGAAATAGACAAATATAATTCTAATAAAATTTATTATAAGATTATATGTATTTATATTATTCATTTAATTTATTATTTGTTACTGTTTATTATTATGTTTTTTATTTTTTATTATAATTTTTAATATTTTCAATATTTTCAATAATTTTTTAAATTATTTAATATTAAATTATTTTTATTATTTATTAAATATTATTAATATTTATTAATTATTATTAGATTAATTATTATTTATTAAATAATATTATTATTTATTAATTATCATTTTATAAAGTATTATAAAGTATTATTTGTTAGTTTCAGAAGAGATGTAGGTCATCATTTTTTATATATTATTCAATAATTAAAATAATACAAATTAAATATTTTTTCATATGATTTATCTCTGCATAAAATCTTTAATTTTATTTATAATTTTGAAATATTTTTATTAAAATAAATAATTTTGTTTTTATTATTTTTTAATTCCATCCAATAATGCTTTGAATATAAATGTAGCCAAAATATGTTAATAAATTGTACATTTGCCACGAAATCTGTAATTTCAGTAATTTTTAATTTTAAATATTTTATTTACATACAATAAAAATATTATAGATAAATTTTTGGTAAAATATTTTTATAGAATATAAAAAATACATAATAAATAAAATATTTTTTTCTATTTTTTCAAATAAACAATTATTATAATTATATATATATAGATAATTATAATTTTTAGGTTATTTTAAATTATTTAATAATTAATTGATTATTAAATAAAATAACTTGATTTTTTTTTCGTTTTGATTAAACCTTTAATAAAAAATATTATGATAAAAAATTAACTTTTAATTAAAAAGTAAAAAAAGTATGTATTTAAGAATGTATCAAATAATGTATGAAATTTTTTTTTTATTATTTAAAATACTCATTTGTTTAAAAATTTTACAAATTAAAAGCATATTTAATTTATATTCATAAGCCACAATCTAATAATAACTTTTATAATTATTTTAATTTTTATTTTTTTTTCATATAAAAGTGAGGATTTAAAACAATAAAATTTGTCAATAGCATATTAAAATGTATTTTAATATTAATTCAATTTAAAAATTTTATATAATATAGTATATATGTTTAAATAATCTACAGTAATATTATAATATAATATTTCATAAACTATGAATTTTAAATATAATAAAAAGACGGTTTAGGATATTTATATTAATTCCATTTCAATCAACATAAATAAAACATATTAAAATATATACCAAAGTTAATTCTATAATATATCATATTTAATGTATCATATATTAAACTATTGCCCTCCTATTTAGTATTATTTAGTATAATAAATAATTATTTTTTTTTAAATATTTAATATTTAATATATTAATGTATTAAATTAATATTTACTAATATGTATAAAAATATATGTAATTTTAAATCTGAATATAAATATAATTTTTAAAATTAAATATATATTTATTATAATATATTATAATAAATAATGATTATTTTTTTTATGATTAAATATATTAAAAATTTTTATTTAAATAAATTAAACATAAATTGCCAAAATATACAAATTATATATATTTTTTTTATTTACTTTTTTTTTTTTATTAAAATATTTGTTATAAGAACAAAGCCTTACTATAATTACAAACGGTAAATAATGAACAGTCATTATTTTTAATATTTAAAAAATGATATTGAAATAAAGTTAAAAACAATTGCATCGTAAATATCGATAAAATAAAAAAAAAAATATATATATATATAAATTATTATTAAACAAAATCATTTAAAATATAAATATTAGTAATAGTAATTAATAAAATTAGAAATGTAGTATTAAAATAGAAATTATTAAATGAAATCACAAACAAACTAGCTAACAAAATAAATAAATATGTATATTAATAGATAGTAAATAAATAGATAGATAATTAATTAAATAATATATTAACTAATTAACTAAATAAATAAATAAATGTTAATACCATAAAAGAAGTATTTGTAATTTTGTATATAAAGAAAATTTATTTAAAAATAATTATTTGATAAATAAAAATGTTTAGAAATAGTAGTCAATATTTAATTTATAAAATCCCTTATTCATTAGAGTTATAAAATAATAAATATTAAGGATTAAAATATCAATCAAAACATTATTATCAATTTTGATTAATTTAAAGCAAATATAGTTTTTCCTTTTTCTATTATATTACATAAATATATTACAATTGATACGAATATATAATAACTAGTTCATATTTTTATTTTGTAAAAAAAAATTTTTTTCATAAGATTTTTAAACACAAAAATAGTAAATAATATATTAAAATAATTAATTTATATTGAAAATATAATTATAATATATTAGATATAATAAATTAAAGATTGAATAGAAAAGTTTAAGCGAATATAATAATTAAATAGAATATTTAATAATGAAATAAAATATATATTTTTTTTTCAAAATAGTATATATTATACAAATTATTTTTATTATGTTAATATATGTTTTAATATAATAGAATTACATTGAAAAAAAATTAATATTATAAATTGATTAAAAGTATTTTTTTTTATTCTTTTTTTCTTTACAACATTATTAACAAAAAAAATTATTTATTAAAAAGTTCACAACTTCAAAAACCTTTTTAAGCAAAACAAAAAAAATATTTTGAATATTTTTTTTTTTTTTACTTTTCTTTACTTTAAAAAAAAATAAAAAAAATAAAAATAAAAAAATAAAAAAGATAAAATAAATAAATAATATTTTATTTTATTCTTTGAATATTTAAATTCCCTTTAAAAATATAAATAAAAATAATAAAAACCATAAAAAATCCATTTACAAAACAAAAACAAAACAAAAACAAAACAAAAACAAAACAAAAACAAATTAAATAACAAGAAAAAAAATAAAACAAATCAAAACAAAATAATTAAAACAAAACATATCATAAAAAATATTATTTATTATATTTTAATCTTTTAATTTAAGAAATTTAAAAAAAAAAAAACTATTATTCAAATATTTATAATATTTATAAGTAAGTAAGAATAAATTATTAGAAAATAAATATTAAAAAAAAGTAATTATAAAAAAAATAAAATAAAGATGGAAATAAAGAAGTGAAGATAAAATATATATATAAATAGATAAATGAATAAAGAGATATATAAAGTGTAAAATTGTAAAATATAAAGATTAGAAAATCTAGATGATTATTTATAAAATTAAATAAATATTATATAATACATAATAGAAAATACGAAAGAGTTCTAGTATTCCTTTTTCTAATTATTTATTTATTTATTTTATTTTTAATATTGCTTATTTAAGTTGAACATGATTGAATACATTAAGGATAGTGATATTAAAGCTTTAAAGAAATACAAGTACAGTAGTGTTGATAAGTCCCTTATCCAAAAGTACATCTTGAATCCATACTGGTGTTGGCTTGTAGAAAAGGTTCCAATATGGGTTGCTCCAAACTTAATTACCTTATCAGGATTTATGTTTATGGTAGTAAGTATTGGATTATTACTTATGTTTGGTTCAAATTGGGAAGAAGTTCCAAGATGGGTTTATGTATGCTGGGGTATTAATCTCTTCATCTATCAAAGTTTAGATGCAATTGATGGTAAGCAAGCTAGACGTACTGGAAGTAGTGGTCCACTTGGAGAACTTTTTGACCACGGTTGTGATGCTATTAATACTACTTTAGCTTTTCTTTGTATTTTATCTGCTCTTGGTATCGGTAATACTTTCACTTGTGTTCTTACTGTTTTAGCTGCTTTAACTAACTTTTATGTATCATCATGGGAAACTTACCACACTCACACCCTTTTCTTATCTTATATTAGTGGTCCAGTTGAAGGTATTTTATCTGGTTGTATTCTTCTTATAACCACTGGTTTTGTTGGTCCAAAATTCTGGAGTAATTCTATTAACCAAATGATTGGTACATCAAGCGAATACTTAAACTTCCCATTCTATAATTTAGTTTGTTCAGTTATTGGTGTAATGGCTCTCTTCAATGTTGTTTGCTCTGCTATCAACGTAGTTAACTACACTAAGGATCATAATGAAAGTTTACTTAAGAAGTCACTTGGTCTTGTTCCACATCTTTTCATTTGTGGTTTTGTTATGTTATGGGCCAAATCTTCTTCCACTTTAATTGAAAACAATTTACTTCCATTCTTCTTATTCATTGGTTTCTGCTTTGGTCACCAAGTTGGTTTAATTATTTTATACCATGTTGCAAAGAAGTCTTTCCCATACTGGAACCGTATGTATAATTTCCTTGTTGCTGCTGGTTTAGTTTGTATGTCAGTTTCTACTGATTTCATTGGACTTGCTGAAAATTACGGTGTCCATTTATTCGATAGTTTAGTAAAAGTTCAAAATTATCGTGATGCTATTATTGATTTATTAAAGGGTGAAGGATTAAATGTAGTTGTATTTGAACGTTATATCATGTGGGGATTATTCGCTGTTGCCTTTATGATGTACATGGAATTTGCTTTATACGTTATTAATCGTTTATGTGGTATCTTTGATATTAATTGTTTATCTATTAAGCATCCAAAGATTAATATGAACACTAAGAATGAAAAGCCTGTTTACACTGTTAGTACTGTTGGCAAGAAATTAATATCAACAGAAGCTCCATTAGTTAGTAGAAGAAGAAGAAATAGAATGTAAAAGATTTAAAAGAAAAAAAAAGAAAATTTTTTTTTTTTTAGTATTTTCAAAAATTAAAGAAAAAGAAAAAAAAAATTAAATAAAAGACGATTAATAAAAATAAAATATAACAAATAAATTAAAAAAAATATATAGAACAATATTATTTAATTAATGATTTTTTATTAATAGTATAAGCATCAAAAAACAAAAACAAATTATTTATAAGTGTTTACAAAAAAATTAATTTTTTTAATTTACAACATAAAATTTTTTCTATAATCATATTCACTACACACGTATATATATAATCAGTCAAACTAAAGTTACCTATAAGATTTTTTTTAGAATGAAGATACCCTAACAATTCATATCTCTTTTTATTTAATAGAATAAATATAATGTCTTGAAAATTTTAAAGATATTATACATAAACATAATCAAGATAAAAGGAGGGAAAATAAAAATAAAAAATATAAAAAAAGTGATATTTGTAGGGATATTTTTAATGTAACAAAAAAAATTTTTTTCTTTTTTATCATTTTTTATACACATATAAAGCGAATACTCCAGTTATTTTATAAATATTATATATTATATTTTTTTTTTTGTTTAAAAAAAAAAAATAAATATATCTAATATTAAAAAATATTGATATTTTTATCTATATTATAAGATTTTTTAATTAAAAAAAAAAAAAAAAAAAAAAAAAAAAAAAAAAAAAAAACTTTATACAATTATAAATAAAGTATAAAAAAAAAAAAAAAAAAAAAAAAAGTTAACCTTTAATAAATTAATGTTAGTGTATAATATTTTAAAATAATAAAGATGAAATTTGTGTTATAAAAGTTTATTCCAAGTCTAAAAAAAAAAAAAAAAATAGTTTTATTAATAAAAGCACTTCAGAGCACTATTGAGTTAACTTTTTGAGAATGGTAAAGTAAAAAAATATATATATATATTATTTATAATTAAGAGTGTGTCAAAATCAAAATGATATTATTTGTTCTTCTATTTCGTCATAAGCATAAATAGTAATTATCATTCACTTTTATAAGTCCAGTTTTTAGAAAACTCTTGAATAAGAGATAGTATAAATATTAAAAATAAAACAGTCCATTTTTTTTTTTTTAATCAGTAAATAAAAAATTCTAAAAAAAAAAAAAAAAAAAAAAAAAAAAAGACTTTATTTTTCATTTTAATAATTACTTATTAAAATTATTAAATTTTTGTTTAAATTTATTTATTTATTTATTTATTATTTATTTATTTATTTATTTATTTATTTATTTATTTATTTATTTATTTATTTATTTATTTATTTATTTATTTATTTATTTATTTATTTATTTATTTATTTATTTATTTGTTATTCCTTTTTAATACATATTATACTTTTTTTTTAATTAATGTACAAAATCATTAATAATATATTAAAGTGTAAAGTTTTCCTTTTTAAAAAAAGTATTTATCGTTATTTTAATATTTATATAACAAATTATCTTTTGTTATTTAGATTATAAGTATTAAATAGTAAATATATAATAATATAATAAGTTTAAATAATTTATTTTTCTATTGCTTTTTATTATTAATTTTTTATTTCTTAATCAATATATATTATTTAATACTAATAATATTGATTTATTGATTTTAGTGCATTTAAAAAAAAATTAATAAATAAAGTAAATAAAATAAATAGTTGAAATATAAATAAAGTACAGATTGAATTAAATAAAATAGAATAATTAAAAATGCAATATATATATTATAATCTTATTATTATTTATTTAGTTTAAACAATTCTACATGCATATTGTGTTAAAAAAAAAAATAAAATAAAAAAAAAAAAAAATAATTCATATGTAAAAAAAAAAAATTAATTAATTAATATTACCAAGATTTCAATTTTTTATACATTTTAAATTGATCAATTAGAATATACATATATAATAATCATTCTCATAATTGATTATTATATATATGTTTTTTAATTTTTATTTTTAATTTTTATCAAATGTTTTCTATTTATTTAAATCTATAATAAAATAATAAAAAGTTATTAATAATAACACTTTAAATATGAATATTATTTTTTTTTTAAAAAAAAAATAAAAAATTTTATAATAATAAAAATATAATAATAAAAATATAATAATAAAAATTTATATAGAATGATTTTCATCCTCCCAGAGTGTTTTCATAAATGAAATTGATGTTCTCTCGCTATGGTAATTATTTTTGTTGATAGACTATATAATTGGTAGTGCAGAGAGCACTTAATCTGTGAGAGGATTAGTGTAGTTGTTTATTTCTCTCTTGATGATGGTTCAAGAGATCACTGAAAAGAAGCCCATCATATTAAGCGACATATAGGGAATGTCTTTCATATTGACCTTGCTTAGAAAGAGGTCCGTTTCGACGCCAAAACAATATGGCAAAGAATTTAATAAGAATCTGATATGTTTAAGGAAGCAACTGGAGGTCCTATTATCCTCCCCTCTCCTTAATCCCAGTCTAAAAAAAAAAAAAAAAAAAAAAAAAAAAAAAATAATAATAATAATATATATTTAATATATTTAAAAATTAAATATTTATTTGGATAAAACCTATCAAATTCTCGTATTATAGATTATATTGATAAAATTTTTAACTTTTTTTTTCTTTCCTTTTTATTTATATATAGATAATAAAACTAGATTTTTTATGATACTAAATATTTAATTATTATAAAGAATACAAAGGAAAATTTATTTCTTATTTTTACTTTAAAAAAGTAATTATAAAAAAATTCTTTTATAAATTATATTTCTGTTGGCTTAATAACAATAATAATAATAATAATAATAAAACTCATATTTTAAATGTTGAGAATAAAATATTTATATAATATATTTTATATGTTAAAAATAAATTATATATTATATATATATCCATTTAATTTTATTTTATTATTGATTTATTATAATTTTTACTTTCTATTTAAAAATTCACTATTGATAGTTGAATTAGCACACAATTAAAATATAAAATTATTTTTATATATAAAATTTTAATTAATTACATATAATATTATTTATTAAAGATTTTTATTATACTCCATTTTTATATATATATTATTAATTTAAAAATTAACTTATTAAACTTTTTATTAAAACATTTTTTTTATTCTGTTATTTTATATAACAAAAAAAAAAAAATTGAAATAAGTGATTTTTTAATATGATTAATTTATTAAAAACTTTTAAAAATTCAATTGAAATAAAATATGTATAATTTTAATTATATAAAAATATAATTAAAAATAAAATAAAAAAAAAAATTAAATTATATTCCAATATATATATATATTTTAATTAAAATTTCATTTTAAAAAAAATATTTTTAACTTTTATACAGAATTGTAATTAAATTAATTATTATAGAATATACAAAAATAAAATTTTATAGATATTATTTTTTACATAATAAGAAAAATATTATTATATATTATTATAATATTAATTAAATATTTATTATAATATTTATATAATTAATTATTTATTATTATTATTATTATTATTATTAACTTAATTGTTTTCTTTTTTTTCGTTTCGTTTTTTCTTCGTTTTTATGTTTTTTTTTTTTTTTCTTATTATATTTATAATATCATTTATTAATTATCATTTAATAGTTTTTTTTTTTTTTTTTATTATATCTAAAATTATTTTTTTAATTATTATATATAAAATATAATTATTATGATTATTATAATTTTAGATTAAAAAAAAAAAAAAAAATTAAATTTTATTTTTTGACTGTTCATAAAAAGAAGGTTTTTTTTCTTTTTTTTCTTTTTTTTTAAAAAAAAAAATTACTTCTTAAATTTGTATTTATAATTATTTCAAGAGCTAATATAAGAATAATAAAAATAAAGCGAAATAAAACGAAATATCATAATCTAAACAAAACGATTAATTCACACCTTGTGATAATATAAACAAATATCTTTTTTAAAAAAAAAAAAATAATAATAAAAAAAAGGTATATATTTAAAAATTAATGATAATGTTTAAAAAGAAATAATATTTCATATTCTTATTATAACATAACCATCTAAATAAAACTATAAAGAATATAGAATAAATAAATATTATATATATATATAATATTGAATAAGATAAAAAATATATATATATATTATTAATTATTAAATAAATTAAAATATTTTTGTTATTTGAATATATACTTTAAAAATTTTTAAATAAAATATCATATAATAATGTCATAACTAGAACCACAAAATAATTAATAATATCTTATAATATCATAATGAACTTCATATAATAACTTTATTGATGTTTATATAGAAATGAATATATAATATTTAACAAAATAAAACAAATTAATATTTTTAGTTTTATTAAAAAAAAAAAAAAAAAAAAAAGAACATATTTTAAATATAATAAAAATTTATTTTAAAGTTATAAAAAAAAAATTTTTTTAATGAAAAAATAGATTTTCCATATATAGTAAATTAATTAAATAAATTCTTCTAAATAATTTATTTTATTTTAATAATTAATAATCAATAATTCACTAATTTTAATGTATTGGTATAGAAATATAATTTTTAGAGGCTAATAAAAAAAAAAAAAAGTTTTAAACATCGAATAAAAACAATTTTATATATATTTTTTATAAAATGTTATATAACAAATAATTTTAAAATAATGATAGTATAATATAAAATGTTCTCATCAATTTTTATAATTAATATAATAATTTAAATAATGTTTTATTTAAACATTAAAGAATAATAATATAAAATGAATATGAAATTAAAAAAAAAAAAAAATAAAAAAAATAAAATAATATTTTTAATATAAAAAATATAAATATCATTAACACTAAAAACATTTAATTATTAATATTTTTTGAAAAATAATTAGGGAAACAATTTTTGTTTTTTGTTTTTTAATAAAGAAAAATAAAATAATAAAATAAAAATTTAAATTCAAAACCAAAATCAAAACCAAATAAAAAAGTAAAAATTTTTCAAAAAAAAAACAAAAAAAAAACAAAAAACAAAAAAAAAATATTAAATTAATTATTTCCTATTTAATCCTTCAAAAAACATTAATTTTTTAATCTATTAAAAGAAACTTTTTTTTTATAACGAAAATGTCTGTCACTGGTGTTAAAGTCGATCCACAATGCGTTGAACTCTTCAACGACTTAAAGATGGGTCATAACTACAAGTACATTGTTTATGCTTTTAACAAGGACAAATCAAGAATCATCGTTGAACGTGTCGGTCAAGATGATGAATTGACTTACCGTGAATTTATTAAGTCCCTTCCAGAAAATGAATGTCGTTACGTTGTTTTCAACTTTGATTTCGAACATTCTTACATGGGTACCGGTATTACTGCTAAATGTGAAAGAATCCTTTTATTATTATGGTGTCCAAGTACCGCTAGAATTCGTGAAAAGTAAGAAAAAGTTAGAAAAAAAAAACATATATAATATATATATATATAATTTTATAAAAAAAAAAAAATTATATAATATAAATATTTTAATATAAATATTTAGTATTAATATAAAATAAATTTTGAAAGTATATTTTATATTAGTATTAATAAAATATAGAATAAATTTAAAAATTAAATAAAATTATTAATGATTACATATATTAATTTTTATTTTTTTAAAAAAAAAAAAAAAAAAAATAGGATGTTATTCGCTTCAAGTAAATTAACTATTAAGAAGGCTCTTGAAGGTGTTCAAGTAGAAGTTCAAGGTACCGATTTTTCTGAAATTGATTATGATACTGTCTATGAAAAAGCTACTAGAAATCTTCGTTTCTAAGCTTACTGGAAAAAAAATATTACATAATTTAAAAAATGAAAAAAAAATAATAATTACAATAATATTATTTATAATAATTGAATGAGAAAAGTAAATGAAAAAAAAAAAAAAAAAGAAAAGAAAAAAAAAAATAATATTATAAATTATTTTTTTAGCTTTTCTGAAAAAATTTTTCGAATCATATTCAACAATTATATAAATTAAGTAAATAACCTTTTTAATTTTAAACACTAGTTTAATAAAAATAAAAAAAATAAAAAGGAGAGAAAAAGAAAAGGGTAATAAAAGAAACATTAAAAGAAAATGAACATAACTTTTAACATTAAAAAAAAAAAAAAAGAAAAGTAGAAAAAAAAAATGAAAATGAAAAATCTATAATTTAAAATTTCATACGAATAATATTATATTATATAATATAATATAAAATATGAAGATTGACCAAACAAACAAACAAACAAAAAATGGATTCCATATCATAATAACAAATAGATTTTATTTTTCTTTTTTTAACTTTTTTTTTTTTTTAAACAATGTTAAATTTTTATGGTAAGAAGTTTTTTCTTTTAAACCTCTTTATTATTTCTTTTGAATTATTTTTTTTTTTTTTTATTTTTTTCATAATATGTAATAGGCATATTTATTTAAAATATTTTAACGATTTAATTTAAAACATAATATAGTATATAGTAAATAACAAATAATTAAAAAAAAAAAAAAAAAATTATATTTTTAATCCTATAATTTATTTATTTATTTATTTTTTAACTCTACCAATTTTATATATATATATTTTACCTTTTTTTTTTTTTTTTCAATTCACCTATTTATTTTTTTTAAAAAAAAAATTACCAACAATTTATAATTACATAAGCACATAATTTATTCAAAAAAAAAATTATTATTTTTTATTTTGACAAAAAAAAAATAATAATAAAATAATAAATATAAAATAACAAAAAATTTCTTAAACTGTTTTTTTTTTTTTTTTTTTTTTTTTTTTTTATTATTTTTAATATTATTTAATAATAAATAATAATAATAATAATAATAATAATAATAATAATAATAATAATAATAAAATTATTATTGTGTTATAAATTTCTTTATAATTATTAATAATTAAAATCATAACTATCAATTTATATTGTTCCTTTTATATCTAAATATATATATATATATATATATATAAAATTACCTATAAAAATACCTATATATTTACTATTTATTAAGGTTAGGTAAATACCTATATTACATACATACAGTTGCTCCATTTCATTTTATTTTTTTTTTTTTTTTATATATATAATAAATAATTGGGTTTACATTTCTTATTTTTAATATTTATAAATATATCTTTTTTTTTTTTTTTTTTTTTTTTTAATAACTCTTCCTTTTTTCTATTAGTTTAAAACTTTTATTCAAAATTTAAATAAACATATATAATATTTATTTTTTTGTTGAAGTCTCTTAGATTAATTTTGAAAAAAAAAAAAAAAAAAATAAAAGAAATAAATAAATAAATAAATAAATAAATATAGCAATTTTCTATAATAATTCATCATCATCATTATGATAATAAAAAAAAAAAAAAAAAGTTTATTTATCTGATAATTAATGTATTTATAATGATATATTCATTATTATTAATTATGGTGAAAATAAAAAAAAAAAAAAAAAAAAAAAAAATAGTAATAATAATATATTTAAATAAAAAAACTATTAATGATATCAAAACACGATATAATTGTAAAGAGTAAAGATGATGATAATTAATAAATATTTGCATTTAATTAATAATTTGCCATTAATAATACTAATACTTTTTGGAAAAAAATAGTTAAAAAATAAGAAAATAATAATAATAATAATTAATAATAAATAAATAAATAAATAAATAAATAAATAAATAATATTAATTAATATTATTATTATTAAAAATAAATAAATAAATAATATTAATATTATTATTATTAAAAAATAAATAAATAAATAATATTAATTAATATTATTATTATTAAAAATAAATAAATAAATAATATTATTATCATTAAATTATATTTTGTTTGATTATATTATTTTTTATTAAATTTTTAATTAAATAAAAAATTTTAAAAATTTTAAAAAATATAAAAAAAAAATAATAAAAAAATTTAAAAAATAGAAAAAAAAATAAAAAATAAAAATAAAAATAAAAATAAAAATCTGATTTGAATTATTATTTTAATATTATATAATATTTATTTTCTTTTCTTTTTTTTTTTTTTTTTTTTTTTTTTTTTTTTTTTTTTTTTTTTTTTTTTTTATTATTTATTTATTTATTTTTTATTTTAAATATATAAATTAAGATAATATAGAATGTTCAAAAATTAATGAAAATGTAGAAAAAAAAATAATAATAATAATAATAATAAATATTTATATATAGTTTTTTTTTTTTTTTTTTTTTTTTTTATTCTTATTTTTTATTCAATTACTATCATTATCATCATCACTATCACTATCATCACCATAGGCTGAAAATAATGATGTTAATGAATTTTGTGCTGCTGTTGAAGAGGTTGTTGTAGTTGTTGTTGCTGTTGATTTTTTAACAACCCCAGGAAGAGTTTCTGTCTTCTTTTTTGTTATTGCGGGTGTAGTAATGGACTTCTTTTGATTAGAATTATTACCTGTTGTGGTCAAAGGTTTTGCCTTCTTTTTAATAATACCTTGAAGTAAATCATTTTCTGGATGACGTTTTTTAATAACTCCTACTAATTCTTTTTGGGTATTAATTATAGAGTTTGTGGTTGAGGATGCCATAGAAGAATTAGTAGAAGAATTCGTAGTAGAAGTTATATTATATTTTTGATTTAAAAGTGATTTAATATTCATATCATCCGAAAGTCTCTTCACATTATCTCCATCTTCATTTTTAAAAGTGGCTTTAGCAATTTTCTCAATTTCTTCTTCTTCCATCCGTATTAATTCTTCTTCTGTTTTTCGTTGTTTCTTTAAAATTTTTTCATTTACTTCATCAATATTTAATCGTTCTGTACGAGCATTCTTGGTACGAATTTCATCTAAAGCATCTAAAATATCCATTTCCTTTTTTGACTCCAAGGTACGATTTTCCAATGCTTTCATTGGATTATTTTCTTCCTGCTTTTGTCTTTCCAATTTCATTTCTTCTCCTAAAATTTTTTCTTCTCTAGAAGAATCAAAATTTCTTAATGCACCTTTTATATATATATTCAACATATATAAAATCAAGTATTAAATCAATTTAATATATTTATATATATATGTTATTGAAAAATTTTAATATACGAAAGTAAAATTATATAAAATTATAAATTAAAATAAAAATTAATAATAATAATAATAATAATAATAATAATAATAATAATAATAATAATAATAATAATAATAAATTAATTAATTAATTACCATGTTCGCAAACATAATCAGCATTTTTTGGATCAGTTTTAAATGTAATTTCTGCAGAACATCTTGGACAACGAATATAAAATCGATAAATTTTAATTGTCAAATACATTTCCCCTTCAACCGTTTCTTTTCTTGCCTATATTCAATTATACATTTATATTATTAAGAATATACATAATATTTATTAACAATACGTTAATAATCAGTTATAACCAGTTTATATATATATATATATACATATATATATATATAATATATTTAAAATATTAAAAAATAGTGTTATAATAATGTTTACATTAAATTTTGTACTCTTTGCAATCCAATTACCACCTACATTTTAAATGTATATATATTTTAAATAAAAAAAAAAAATAATAAAATAATTATAAAATTAGTTTATTATAATAACTTATTTTTATGACAATATATTTAGAATGATATTTATTATATAAATGAAAATGAAATTTGAAATTGTAATTGTATTTAAAATTGAAAATATCAAAATTAAAATTAATTTTTTAACATTTGACTTTTTATTTTCAAAAATACTTGATTAAAATTTTTATTATAATTTCTAATTTAACAAACTGGAAAATAAAAAAATATATATACATTTAAATATATGCATAAATAATATCATTCACATTGACGTATTAATACAATTATGAATTTAGATATATAGTTATAATTTAATTATATTGATACTATTGATTTTTATTAAACAAAATAGTAAAGTTTATTTATGTTTTTATGTGATTTATTTAATGAAATTTCTTCAAATAATTTATTCATTATAATTTTAAAAATTTGACTAATTATATTTAAATTATTGATTTCTATTAAACAAAATAGTAAAGTTTATTTATGTTTTAATGTGATTCATTAATGAAATTTCTTCAAATGATTTATTCATTATAATTTTAATAATTTGACAAAGTATAGAGGTGTTTTAATAATTTTTATACAAGTATATTTCTGAAAGATTTAAAAAATATTTAATAATTTCAACTTTTCATCTAAAATTTCATTTATAAAAAATTATATTCATATTCATTTTAATTTAATTATATATATATTATAGATGTATCATTAATATATTCAAAGTAATATGAAATTTAACTGATTAAAATCTCTAAATCAAGCATAGACCAATTTATTTTTTTATATTTTTAATCTTATTGTTGTAAATCATCCAGTTCGCATCATTATTCATAAATTGATAAAATAAAATGCTATAATTTATAATTAACCATTGATGAAATAAAATTAACATTTTGCTTTAAGTATATATAATGATTCTCATTTCTTTTTTTTTTTTTTTTTTTTTTTTTTTTATCTAAATTAAATAATTATAATTATAAAAATAGAAAATACTAGATAAAAAATATATATTTACAAGAAATGCAATGCATTGAAAAAGGTGCCATTAAACGAACCTATTATTATATAATTTGTAATTATAATAATATTTAAAATGTAATAAAGATATAAATAATATTGAAAAAATATATATAAATACTAATTATATATATATATAAAGTAATTTAAACTAAAAATTTTAATAAATTTAACAAAAAAAAATTATATTTAAATATTTTTTTATAAATACTTTATGTTGTTCATTCTTCTTCTTGACTCTCTTTGGGATTTTCGCTAATCATACAAAAAAAAAAAAAAAAAATATATATATATATATATATATATTTAAATATTTAATTACTACATAAAGAAAAAATAAAATATTAATATACTAATATTAAGATTTTAACTTACATGGATCGAAATCTGGTGGAAAGTATTTATTTAAAACTTTTCTTTCACTCATCCCTTGTAAATGATATTATAAAATTGAAAAGAAAAAAAAAAAAAAAAAAAAAAAAAAAAAAAAAAAAAAAAAAAAAAAAAAATTTATCTATATAAAAAAGGAATATATATTTCTTCTTTTAAAAAATTAATATAATAATTAATAATATATTTTTTATTTTATATATATTACTTTTTTATTTTAAATTAGTATAATTTTAAAAATATATATTTTTTATTTTTTATAAGGTTTAATATTTAAATATATATTTATATATATACATTTATTTATTTATTTATTTTACTTTTATTTAAAATATATATATTATTCTATTATTTATTATTTTGTATTTAAAATAAAATGTCTTAAAAAAGTGAATTGAATTAAATATACTAACTTTATTAGAGTATCTCTAATAAATTATATATATATATAGTTTAAATAATGCAAAATATTATTAAGTATTAATTTAATAGATGAAATAGGTTTCTTTATAATTTTTATTATAAATAAAGAATTATTTTTTTTTTTGTTTTTTTTTTTATTTTTTAATTTTAATAAATTATATATTCCTATGATATGTGATATGAAAAAAAAAAAAAAAAGAAAATATCATAACATAGTTAAAATTCTTTTCTTATCTCTATATTTTGTAGTAGATGAGGTTGTAGAATGAACACTATCTAACATTTTTAGTTTAGTTTTTATTACTTCATTATTTTCATTTATAATATAAATTGTTTCTGATTCATTAGAAATTTTCAAATGTCTCGAAGGTACTCTAATACTACTGGAATGACAAAATAAAATATAGCATATAGTTAGTCCTATAATACAAATGAAGAAAAAGGAAATAAAAGCTAATATTACTGTTATTGTGAACATATTGGAAAAACTAGATTCTTGTACATCTAAAGTATTTATTCCTTTATCATTTGAGTCTTCTTCATTATTAAGTTCATCAAGTTTCTCCTGTAAATCAACACAAATATTATTATAACAAATATTACTGTGGCATTCTTCATTAGAATTACAGTGTTCCTGATGATTCAATCGACAGGAAACAGTATCTTTTGAATTATCATCTCTTAGGGAACATATATAAGTAGGATTTAAAGAATTAATCATACAAATTCCACTGACACAATTATTAGAATAACAATCACTATTCTTTTTACATGATGGTGTGTTGCAACGGCCTTTGTCATATCGTGATTTACTACATGAATGAAAAATAAGTGTGTGTTCTAAATCATCTCTGCTTCTGTATTTTATTCCTCTTTCAGCTGAATTATATGTAACGTAAGTTTTATCAGTATTGAAAAAAAAGCAATTTTTATTGGATTGACAAATAAGATTAACCTTACAATAGTAGTAATTATCTGAAGTACTATTAAACTTTTTTGTATATATAAAGTACTGACAACCATTAGCATACTCCGGACAAGAATTATCCTTTTCACCTTGACATTGAATTCTATTATATTTAGAATAATGCATTAAAATATTTAATACAGTCCAATATAATATATAATATAGAGTTTAAAATATATATAAATAAATATAATTAAAAAAAAATGAAATATACATATTAATATTATAGGTATAAAAAAAAAATATATTTTACGGTTTAAATTTTTCTGCATCTTTCATTGATAATTTCGTTTCGAAATAAACATTAAAATAACTATTTGATGTATCAAATTCTTCCACATCTTCGATATCATA
>JACVTC010000026.1:515000-575000 GCA_016946835.1 Neocallimastix lanati (nom. inval.)
TCGATTACGAAATCCATATTATTCAGGTTTTATAAATTCTTTATCAATTTCATATTTGGAGATTCTATTAGCGATGATTTTTGCTATAATTTTTAATATATTATTGATAAGAAAGATGCCACGATAGTTATTACAATCTGATGGATCGTCCTTTTTATGAATAGAAACTATCAATGCATTATTCCATGATTTTGGGAAACCTCCATTCCAAATATGATTGATTAAAGTTTTAAGACATTTAAAGCCAAATGAAATATTACTATTATTTTTACTTGATTCTTCTAAATCATCTCTACAAGGAATCAAAACTTTGAAAAATTCCACTGGAATATCATCAGGACTACAAGCTATAAAGTTAGACGTAGTTGAGGTTGCTTCGCTAATTTCTTCATCGCTAATACCTTTTGGTTAATATCCTCTTCTTATTGTCATAGATTTCCCAAATTCCTTAGTGCATCATAATCTTTCCAGTAATCTTTAGAAAAAGACTATGACATGAAGAACCCAACCCTAAGAATTTATAATGAGAGTGCCAAATTTTTAATTTTTCATCTGTAGAACAAACAAGTACATTATTATTGTTTTTAATAGGATGAGAGACCGTGAAAGATTGATTATTTATTTTAGCATTCTTTTTTACTCATTTCTATGCTTTCCTACTATCATTTTTAAGAGCTAACGAACGTCCAATTTTAATCCAATATAAATATTCTTATTTCCTATATTTTTTATGAATTGATTCACATAGCATAGTCTATTATAAGAGTCAATAATTTTAGTAAATTCATTGGAATCTCTCTCAGATTTATAAACATTGATTTATTTATATTTTATATGTTTTACCTTTTGAAGACAATAAATTTTACGTGATATTCTAAACCTCGCTTTTCTGATTTCTGTTGACGATATAATCCATAAATCCTTATCATTGGAATTAAATCGTATTGAAGTACTCAGTACTCTCTCTTTTCATAAAATTCCATCCATTAGTATTCCAACTAAGACAAAAAGAAAGCTTTCCTGTGTTAGAAAATGAAATTGAATTTTGAGAATTAAGATTAGGAATATTGGGAGCATTGAGCCCTTTATAACATTTACTAAATTAGCTGAACTGAGATTTACTGAGTTTGTGTTATTGGTTGTGTTATTTGATAATAGATTTTGTTTTAAATGCTAAAAAGAAACTTCATTATTCCATTTGGAGCATCTACGATATGAAATTTTAACACCTGATATTGCTTTTACAAATACTTACTTCAAATTTTTCGTGGTTGAAATTTGGAGTGTATACTTTTATCCTAAAGAAACTATCAATGAAATTAGTAATTCTTTTCACTGACAATATATTATTCTTGAATTTTTTTGAATCTAGAAGGAATAAACTCCTTCATTTTTGCATTGGTCCATGAGTGTATACCACGGATAAAAATCAACCTTGATTTGTCAATAGATATTTCATAACAGCGAGAACCCCGGTGAAATATCTTTCCTATTAAGAACAAAAAATTGCAAATTGATAAAAAATGAAACAAATGAAAACTAAAATACTAAAAACGAGGATTATTACGGAAAACATTTTCCCAATAGTCTTAGTTTAAGCTATGACCAGTAGAATCAGACATTAAGTCCTTGTAATGTTCAGCCCAACGTTTAAGTTAATCATTAAAATCAAATATTTTTTTCTTTTTTTTTTTTTTTTTAGACTTAGAGAATAACTTTATTTAATTTATAATAATAATGAAATTACATGATTTAAATGAAAGAAATAAAATACAGGAAATGAAATATTATATATTATAATAATTATAAAAGTGTGTTAGAAGCAATAGCCTCTAACTTTTCCCATTCCTCAATGATAACAGTCCATTATTCATTATTGTGAGTAATAATTTCAATATTAGTGTTATCAAACCGAATCTGTATCAGAATTTTCAACCTGAGGTGAAAATCCATACCTTATCATTTCGACATCGACGCTCTTACCAACGGATGATTCAATAGATTCAACGGAATACCATTTCATCATCAATCTAAAAGATCAATAAATTAATGGTATTACGTTTGTTAGAAACTCCTCAATCCCCACAAAATATGGAACAGTTGACGAAGTTGAACTTTGTTTAAAAATATTGTCAACTAATTATCTTTATTTCCCATCATTAAGTTTAATTTTTTCATATATTGAACGCCCGCCAAGACACTCAATATAAAATAATAAATATTATTATCATAATCTTTTTCTAAATTTAAAGAAAAAACCCAAGGATTTTTGTTCAATTATCATTGCAAACTTCAAAAAGAGATCATCTAGAAAAGATAAAGATTTATTTCTATAATTTTTCCAATTCTTTACAGCCAAAGATCCAGTAAGAAAATCTAGGAACACTAACACTACAACAATGGCAACATTTAGGGCAATCTTCTGAGACTATTTTTCTTTTAATGGAAATACTAATGTCAAATTAAAAACCACACCGAATTCGAGAAATTCAAAAGAACCCCAACTGATACTTAGGATATTGAAATGATAAGTCTTTGATTTCTGAAATAAATCCAAAATCATTCTCCTTGTAAATAATTGCTTTTTTTAGCTTTTGAGGGTTTGAAGACATCACTTTCCCAATAAAACTTTTTTATTTCACTTGTTTTTTTTACCATTTTAATTTCTTATCCAAAGTCCTTGATTCTTTAGTCCATGACTAATGAGACAAAGTAGGAATATTATTAGTGAGATGATTAATAATACATAATGAGTTTTTCCATTTTCTAAAGCAGCACATTTATTTGAGATATAGCACAGACAGCTGAAAGAAGAGGTATTCTCAATTCACGAGTAATATCATAGAGACTAACATAAGAATTGTGAGATTTAAATTCATAACTTCAATAAAGTCCTCTATTAATAATTTTTTGAGCTTTAGAGCATCTGCTCTTATTTGAACCAAAGAAAGGAGCATAATATAAAACAAGATTTAGACTTAACAAGATGAAGAATGTAAGCTGAATATGCAGGTTTAGAGATCTTCTTGAGACCACGCCAATCATGACTATTGTCTTTGTTTATAAAATAGTTACTTTATAATTTGGGTATAATTGGTTCATCTTTATATACAATTTTTTTAAAAATATTTATTACATAAACTCAATCTTTTAAAAAAAAAAATTTTTTTTTAGACAGGGAAGAGAATACACTTCTATAATTTTATTAATTTTAATATAAAAAATACATGCAGGTAAAAAGTAAATTTGAAATTAAAAATAAAAAAAAAAATGTTAAAAAAATAAAAAATAAAAAAGCTCAAAAATACTATGTATTTCGGCAAGTTGTACTATTCGGGAATTTTCCCCTCCTAACAAATAAAAAAATAATAAAACCTAGAAGTAATATCTTTAAAATAGGTAGTGTTCTGTCTAATCTTCCAAGATTCATCATTTATTGAACTACTAAGGCGAGATTCACCCTTCATAGAAATAGATGATGATCCTGTATTTTCATTATGCAATCAGTACGACGTCGACGTTCTTGGTTAAGTTTGGTATTTTGAAATACCTATCAAATAATAACTCAAACGAACTATTTATGATATGTATTGCGCTAGTTAAGAATTACGCCAAGTCCACAATTTTTGGAACAGGTGACTCAAATGAACCTTTGAAAAGTAGTTCATTTAATTGTCTCTGTTCCCCTCTATCGAAATGTAGCTCATTTAAAGCTAAAGTTCCACCAAGAAGGAATAAGTATATATAATGGTTGGTACAATCTTCAAAATCAGAAATAAAGTCATAGGAAGAAAGAGGTTTAAACTCTCTAATCTTCCTAATGAATAAAACATAGAGATCATCGATGAAATTTAAATAATTCCATCTAAAAGATGCAAGAGCATCGCATTTAAAAATCCTATACTCAAAAGATTGATTACCTTCGCCACAACAGGGGCAAGTCTTGAGACAATCTTCTGAAACTCTACCTATTTTAATAACAATAGTAGTATTGTATTTATAACCACAGCGTAAACGCATAATCCACGAAAACCCTAAGTTGAATTGGGGATATTTTAAGCTAAGAATTATTATAACTTTATTATTTGAGAACTGGTTACTATTGTAATTTTGACCTTTAATACCTTGAAATTTGGAAACTGATTTCCAGTAACGTTCTATGATATAGTCATATTTCACACATTTATATTTTTTGTTTTTTTTATACAGAGTTCTAGATTCTTTAGTCCAGGAATAATAATACATAATAGGAATAGATTTAATAAGATCCTTTATAATACAGTTTGATTTACTCCATTTTACAAACGATTTAACTTGTAAGACTGCTCAGATACCAGCTTTAGGAGAGACGCCTAGACCTCGAGATAAAGCATAAGTATTGGGATCAAATAGATCTTGACCAGATTTAGACCTAACATGATAAAGAGTGGAAGCTGAATATTTTTTTTTTTTTTTTTTTTTAGACTAGGAATAAACTTTATTTAATAATATTTTTTTTTTTTAAAAAAATACATGAAGTTTAAATACATGAAATTTTTTTTTTTTATATTAATATTAAAAAACTACGTTATGAGATTCGAGGACGAAAAGGCCTCTAACTCTTCCCATTCATCGAAGATAACTCCATGTGGATGAAAATTATCATTCGAATCTGTATCAGAATTTCTTCTTTGCCTTATCGTTACGACGTCGACGCTCTTGACAACGGTAGGTCTAACACTATACAAATCGATCATGGTGTAAAAATCACCAATCACAATAGGCATAACGTTAGTAAGGAATTCCGCAAGCCCCACAAAATATGAAATCGGGAAAGAAGACTCGTTCGAAGGTGATTGAAAAATATTATTAATATATCGCCTTCTTTCCCCCGAGCCGATCTTTAAGATTTCAAATACTGCATTTCCGCCAAGAAGGAGACACAGCACGTAAAAATTGATATTATCATCAAAATCTTCCTCTTTATCATCAGGAATGTTCAATGATTTCTCATGAACAATAAGAGAAAAATTAATAAAAATTTCATCAACAAAGGGAATGAAATGTTGCCTAAATTCTTAAAATTTAGGACATAAAAGTATCCAGTGTGTAAAACTAGGTATGCTGTTACTCTCACCACAACAAGGGCAGTATGTTGGGCAATTTTCTGATACTAGATTACTTTTAACATACGTTTTTACATCAAATTTGAATAGCTGAATATATTGGTTTAGAGATCTTCTTGAGACCACGCCGATCAAGATTATAATCTTTGTTTATAAAATCATTCAATTATAATTTGGGTATAATTGGTTCTATCATAAATATCTTCTTTATATACAATTTTTTAAAAATATTTATTACATAAAAACAATCTTATAAAAACAAATACTTTTTTTGAGAAAAAAAAAAAAAAAAAAGATAATAAATACTATAAATTATATTTATATATATTACACACACAAACACAAATAAACAAACTTTCATAATTTTCATGTAGATTATTTATTTTACCTTTATTTTACTTTAAATTATAATATTTTTAAAATTACTATAATTTGGGTATAATTGTTTTTATCATAAATGTCTTCTTTTTATACAATTTTTTTAAAGATATCTATTACATAAAAACAATCTTTTAAAAATAAATACTTCATTTTTTTTTCTATATTTAAGAATAATATGAAAATCTTTAACTTATGATAAATACTATAAATATATATTCTACGTTCTTTTTTCTTATATAATAATTTCATTTTTCTTATAATAATTTAACTATAAACTATTATTATAATAATAAATAATAGTATAAATTTTTAAATTATTATTTCAATATATATATATATAAATATATAAAACCATTTTAAATAATTTTTATAAAATAATATTAAATAAAAATAAATGCTTATATTAATGATTCTAACTGCTACATACATAATAATATATAATAACATAATATAATTTTATCCATTATGATTGTATAATAGCAATTATTTTAGGCATAAAATTTGTTTATCATAACTTCAGTTTGGGTTATTTATGAATTCATTAAAATATAATGATTTTCAATTTCTATTTGTTTTTAATATTAATGTAAATATTTAAATAATTTCATATCCATTTTTTATATTAAATAATAATATTAATATATTTATTTTAACAATTTCATGAATTAACGAAACCAGCATAATTCTGAACGATGTTCTTCAACAAAGCACTTTATAGTTTCTTCATCTACTATAAAATCAAAACCAATGGTAGAAGCCAAAGCTCTTTCCATCAATTCAATATCCTTAACACTCCATATACCATCTGTACAATCAGCTAATTGATTATTATCAAAATAAACTGCATCATCTTGACCTTTTTTTGCTAATAATAAGGAAGCTAAGAATATTCTATGGCATGTTCCATACTCTCCTCTTGCACTACTTCCTTTACTTTCTAATGCTTCTCCAAAACGCTTTGCGTATATAACTGCAAAAAGCATTGTGCGTAAATTAACTCTACATTTCTTACAAACTTTATTAATAAATGGTAAAAGTTCTGGAAGATAGCGAGTTTTTGGGTGTTTAGCATTATAGCTAGAACAAGGAATCACAGCTGCTACTAATTCAGCAGTAAATCCAATAATACCTGAACTTAAAGGTTTGTAACATTCTTTTTCATTTTTATAACTACATACAGAACTCATACTACTACGTTTACTTCGATAAGTGTTTTTTGGAGCTATTGTTAATAATTATTTATTATATTTACAATTAATAACTATACCATTTTCAAAATATTCATTAATAATTTAAGCTTTATAAAATACTTACAAATACAATTAGTCTTTTGAATTTCATATAAATTATAATTGTTTGCTGCTGTTCTACTTGGCATATTACTTTTTACTTACTCAAATTTTAAATTTAATTTAAAACTGATAAATATTGCTTTATTTAATTATTGAATTTTATTTTTTATATTACAATACTATATTTTAAATATTTTCCTTTTTATCTTTATATTCTTATATATTCATTTGCTCTTTTTTTAATTTCCTTATTTCTTTCCTCACTATTTATATGTATCTACCTCTAATACTTTTTTATTTCTCAAAAATTGTAAAAGTATTAAAATTAAAAAAACAAAAATACGATGAAAATTCAGTGTATTTATAATAAATTTCAAAATTATACTTTTTCTAAAATCCCTATTTTTTTTAAAATATAAATTATATTATTATAATATATAATATAATAATATACTATGAATATATATAGTATATTTAAAATATATTTAATTAATATTATATAATAAGGTTTTATATTCTAGTTCAAAAATATTTTAATATACATGTTATATATACAATATATTAGTATATAATATATATTATATTATGAATATATTTCTATAATATATAAAATATATTATTATTTTAAAGAAACTTTAAATAATATTAAAAGATTTTTAATAATATTTATATATTATATAATATATTGATAATTTAAAAAAAAATTAATCATAATATATTATTTTTTATAGTTTATATTTTTATTTTTATTTTTATTGAGTTTTAATTTAATAATATATTTTATATATTATCAATATCAATGTAAATCTAATTTATAAATAATTATACTTAATATATTATTACAATTAGGCTTTAAAATTTTTATTCAGATATATTTTATTTTATGAATATACTTAAGCAATATATTTTATTTATATAATTATTTATATATATTATTTCCAAAATATATTTTATTTATATAATTATTTATATATATTATTTCCAAAATATATTTTATTTATATAATTATTTATATATATTATTTCCAAATAATGTACAACATTATATTTTTTGAAAAATGTATTATGTAAAAATTATCATTTGCATAATACTTTTTTTTTTTATTCTATTATAAAGTTCAATAAATTTCAGTAATATTTATATAATTATATATTATATGGAAATATATGCAAATTTAATATTTTAAATATTCATAATATCTTGTTATTGAATTTATCACTTTTTTTTTTTATTATTTATTAACGTCAGTTAAAAAAATATATTGAGACCCTGAATTATAGTACTTATTAATTTATAATATTTTATTAATTATTAAATACAAAATATGAAAGATTAAACGACTTTATCATTTATTAGGTCATTCTAATTAATTAACCTTAAATGGAATCATATTATTTCACAAAATTTTTTAAAAAACTATTTTTTTTATCATTATGTTAAAGCGATTTATTAAATAGATATACTAATATAGATTTAATAATAAATAATAAAATAATTTTCTATTTTTTTTCAAGGTTAACAAAATTAAAAAATGTTATAAAATCAATAAAGTATCATTAATTATTATTAAATTTATGAATAAATATATTAATAAATATATTAAAATAATAATAAATGAGTAAATCTAAATATTTGATTTATTTTTATCACCCATAGCTTCAAACAATATTGCATGGTATTTACAAATGATTTATCGCATTCTAAAAAAATAATAATAATAATTAAATTAAAATTATAATAATAATGATTTTTTTTATTGTTATATGAAAAAAAAAAAAAAAATAAAAAATAAAATTATAGAATTACCAAAACATACATAAATTCAAGAAAAAAAAAATTCAAGTCCCATGATTAATAATAAGAAATTCTATATATATATAATAATTACATTAATAAAAATGTATTATAAACTAGGAAATAAAAAAAAATGAAATAAAAAAAAATAATATATGACTTCTAATTTTATTTTTATATTAATTTTATTATTATTAGTATTAGTATTATTTCTATTATAATTATTATTAGTACCATTATTATTATTTCTATATTATTATTATTATTCTCTCTATTATAATTATTATTTATCTTATTATTATTAGTACTATTATTATTTCTATTATTATTATTACTACTTCTATTATAATTATTGTTATTGTTATTCATATTATAATTTTTATTATTTATATTATTGTTGTTATTATTTACATTATTATTATCGTTATTATTTATATTATTATTTCTATTATTATTACTGTGATAATTATCTCCTATTATTTAACAATGATTATAATAAAAAAAAAAAAAAAAAAAGCGGAGTAATTAAATCTACATATATATGTATGTAGTATTAAATAGTCATATTTTTTAATGTATTTGTAAATAATATTAAATGTAATAATTGAAAATAATATTAAAAAATTTAAGAATCTTTGATATTTAAAAAATTTGTTTATTTAATTATAAGAAAAATTGTTTCAATCAACATTCATTACATATAAAAAACATTCGTTCAGATTAAATATTTTTTTTTAAATATAAATGAAATCTATATTAATTAATAGAAAAATAGTTTTATCCCAAATAAAAAAAGTTAGTTTATTTAATTTTATAATTATATTTTTAAAAATATTTAATATATTATATAAATATTTATTAGTTTTAATATATTTTAATATATATTTGATTTTAAAAGCAATAAAATAAATTGAAAATAAGACTTTGGTAAAAAGAGTTAACTATAATATATTAATTCTAAACATATTAATGAATCCCACAAATTAGTATTATAATGATTATAAGGTATTTTAATTACTTTCTATCTGTTGATTTGTTAAAAATTAAATTTCTACATGCTCATTGGCTAAAATATATTAAAAAGTTGACTTTTCTATATATTTTAAAAACTATAAACATTTTTTTTGGAATTTTTGATGTGAAACATTTATAATTTAATATATTAATTTTTTATAATTAAAATACAATATAATATTATATTAATATATTATATTAGTTTAATTTATTAAAAAAATAAACTTTACAAAGTTTAAAATAAATATATAAAATTTTGGTAAATATTAAATTTAATAATTATGATATAAAGTAAAATAATAACAATATTATTTTTGTATGAAATATGTAAACAAAAACAATAAACAATTCTGAATGATTTGATAGTGAAGTAAATAAAAATAAAATGCTATAAAATAAATAGAAATAATATATACTTTTTATGATACAATGGTTCGAACCCGCCCTTTGACCATTTCCGGTTTTTCCTGAATATAATGATACAAAATTAAAAAAAAAAAAAAAAAAAAGCTTCAAACATGTAATATATATTTTGATAAATTTTGATAAATATAATACTATTAATTTAAAATGAACTATTGAATAAACAAAATTGTAAATTAAATAAAAATTACCTTAATCAACATGAAAATATATGTATTTAAACCAAAGATAAAATTATATTCCAAAATATCAGAGTTAATTTCCATTTAATATTTTAATGATATTTAGATTAAAAATTTACTATTTACAATTTTGTAACTATTTTCTATCTATAAATATAATAAATAATTTATTAATATATATAGTTTAACATATTTAATTCTAAAAAGAATACTCAATTTTATTTATCCCTCCTAATTTATTAATATCAAAGATCATCATAGTATTTATTATAAATCATTATTAACAATGCCAGTATCTTCATTTGTTCATATAAATAATCTTTAAAAAAAAATATTATACCTATAAATAATCTTTAAAAAAAAAATATTATACCTATAAATAATCTTTAAAAAAAAAATATTATACCTAATATTAATTTTTAAAATAAGATTATGTGAGAATAATTTTCTATTATTAAAAAAATATTAAATTTAAAAAAATTTAAAAAAAAAATGTTTTATTTTTAAAAATCCATTAATAGATCATTTTATTATATTTTATACAATAAAAGTATAAACACACACTTTAATTGTGGTCGTCCTAAAGTAAAATGTTTGAAGTTTTGTAAAATAATATATAAAATAATATATTTAATATTAAAATTAATTTTCATTACTTAAATTATTTAAATGTAAAATAATATTATATAAATTATATTATTAATTATATTTATTATATTTATGACATTTATTATATTTACTACATTTAAATTTATTATATTTATTATAATGTATTATTTATATATACTTTTAAATATATAGAATTATTTATAAAAAGTTCTTATTAACCAAATAAATTATTATTTATTCAAAATTATATAATTTTATATAATATATACATTTTATTATTTTAAATATGAATATGTTATTGATATTTATAATATTAATATGTAATAATCTTTTTTTTTAAATAAAAAAAGGATACAACATATAAAAATATATATATATAATATTAATAATAAATCAACTTTAATATATTTTATAAAAAAAAAAAAAATCAAATAAAAAGGAATTCATTCAATGCTTGAAGTCACAATTTTTTAAAGAATAATCTATTTCAATTATTTTTAAAAGTTTATAGAAAAATAAAATAAATGAATATTTCAATAAAAAAATGAAATTTTAATTAATCTGCCCAATATGTCAGACTATATTCTCCTTTACTTTTCTACAAACTTGTTGAAATAATCAAAATATATAAAATATATATTAATATATATATTTTAAAATAATTAAATATTACTATAAATCAAATATAAAAAAAAAAAAAAAAAACTAAAAACAATGCTAATAAATAATACTTAAATAGGATAAAAAAATAATAATGGAATTATAATTATTATAAAATTAAAAAATAAAATAACCAATTAAAATTCAAAAGAATATAAAAATATTTGTTCTTAATGTTCATTAGTAATACATATTGTGATATTTTAATTTTATATATTATTACAAATTTGCATAATAATAAATTTCAATTATAAAATACAATTTGTAGTACAATATGATAATTTTAAATTATTTAATAATATTTAATCATATATTACATTATATTGTATTATGTTTGATGTATAATATATTGATAAAAAATAACTCAATATAGAAAAAATAATAATAAAATTTTTAAAAATTTTAAAAATTTTAAAGTTTTTTATTTAATTTATTTTAGTTTTTTATATTTAATAAATATATATACCTAAATTATAATTAATTTTAAACCTATACATTTAAATACTTTCAAACCTCCCAATAATAAAATTTCTATATATATATATTTAATATAGAATAAGTTTAGTTATATTATTATTTTTTAAACAAAAAGTATAAAGCTTTATAATTTGGATCATTTTAATTGTATATTGAAGTTTTTAAAATATATAAATTCTTAAGTCGTTATTATACATTTTAATTAACACTTATATAAGATATATAAGACTTCTATATAAAATCATATAAAGAAAATTTAAAAATAATTAAAAATAAAAATTTTTAATTTAAATATGAATTAATAGTTTTTAAATATTTAACTCCGATTTATTAAATTAAATAATAAATAATTATATTTATGTAATAAAAAAAGAAATAAAAAAAAAAAAGATTAAGAATAAAAGTACTTAATTAAAAAAAAAATGATTTATTATTTAATTAGAAAGATTTATTAATTTTAAAAACTTTTTAATTTTTAACTTTTAAAGATTAGTAATCATATAATATAAATACTTTAATTTCCTATATATTTATATAAATCTTATTTTTAAATTTTATTCAATTATGTTAGAGTACTTTTTTAGAATATTTTTCAAGAATTAATAAATATATATATAAATAATATTAGGATTATAAACCATTTTTTGGCCATTTAATAATGAACATTAATAACCGAACTCCTAATAATATATCATAACAATTTGAATAATTATAATTATTAATTTCTAAAAAGATCTAATATTCTAGTAATTATTATAAATCTCAGAATAAAATTTTCTTTTTTTTTTATTTATTTTTTTATTTCAAAATTATCCATTTAACACTAAATTCAATAATGATATAAAATTTAATTAGCATTTCTAAATAACTAATTAATTATGATAATATAAATTATAAATTTATATAATTAACATATTACGTAATACTTGTTTCTTTATTATACATTTATACATTATTTGAATTTTTATATTAATATTTAAAATTTATATTTTTGAATTTTTATATTAATATTTAAAATTTATATTTTTGAATTTTTATATTAATATTTAAAATTTATAGTTTCACAGTCAAAAAGAAAAAAAATTAAAAAAACCAATGAATGTTTTATATTAATTTAATAATACTAGATAAAGAAATATGTATATAAATTTAATTATTCTTTCATATTTTAAAATTTTATTTTATTAAATTTTATTTAATTTACTTTACATTTATATTTATATTTATATTATTTATTTTATTTAATTTACTTTTCATTCATATTTCTACAATTTTTTTTTTTTTTTTAATTTTCTACTGGATTGTGAATTTATATTAAAAAAAATTACAAATATGATCAACTTCAATTATGAAGATTTGATAAATGAAATAAGTATAATAAAATTCCATTAAAATTCATATACGAATTAAAAAAAAAATTTTAGCATTAAGGTTCAAACGAATGAACATAATATATTTATTTCTATAAAATGAAAAGTATAATCATATTATTTAATATATACAACTTAACATATAATATATATAATTATATATAATTATAGTATTGAAAAATAAAGTTTAAATATAAATTCTATAAATAAAATAAGAAAATCTTTTTTAACCTTTGATTTTATCTTATACTAAATTTAATATAATCTGTGGAGATTTTTATTATATATAGAAAATTTAATTTACTTTTAAAAAATAATATATTAAAAATATATTTAATATAATACTATTTTCTATTTAAAAAAAAATAATTTAAAATAAAACTGTCAATGTTCATTATAATATTGCATTCAATGATAAAGTTATAATAAATTATATACATTCTTTTCGATTTTCTGATCATAACTTTTATTCTTTTATTTATTTAAATAGAGATATCCAGAAATTTTATTATCATAACACTAATGTTTGATATTTATCTTTTATGATAATATATTAATATATTAATATTCTTTCTACATTAATATTTCTCTTCATCACAAACTCCTTAATATTAAAAGAAGGTCATGTGCAAATCATATCCCTTTCCAAAAACAAAAAAAAAATAAATGCATATGAAAATAAATTCTTGAAATAAATTATTCAATAGTTTATTATTAATATGTGTATATTTAATAATATTTTAATAATATTATCAACATCTAAAAAAAATAATCTAAATTAGTAGCAAAAAAAAAAAAATAAAAATAAAAAAAAATATGTATATTTTTATATATATAGTAAAAAAAAAAAATCAATATAAAAACAATATAAAATTAAGTTTAAATTTTCAAAAAAAAAAATTAAGATATATATAGTCATATATTATATTTACTATCAAATATATAATATTTTATAAAATTTCTATTTATTTTTATTACTAATTAAAGTTTAATATAAACATAACCTATAAAAATTATTTCTTTTTTTTTTTTGTTGTGTAAAGTATTAGTCATATTTTTTTCTCATGGTTATATACTACTTAATAATTAGGAATATATAAAAATGTAAATATAAAATACAGATTTTTATTAAATAATTTTATTTTATAGTATTACTAAAAATTTAATATATTTATATGTATATATGAAATATATAATGAATAATCTTAAATTTTATTAACTTTTAATTTTCCTTAGAAATATTCTATTTCATTAAAAGGATGAAATATTTTAAACTTTTAAAAAATTATTAAAATATTATTGGTTGGATAATTAGTTTTACAAAGTTATATATTATTAAAATTATTATTTATTAAACTTTAGAATATGGATGCTTTAACTTTATATAGTAAAAAAAAAAACTCATTTTTTAATGAACCAATAGAATAGTTATGTATTTTTCAAAAATAATTAAAAAAATTTTTAAGCTTTTTATAATATTTAATAAAACAATTTAAAGTTTTTAAAGTTCTATTAGATAAATTTAGTAACTTTACAGAAAAAATTTTATGAGTCAAATAAATATTAAAATGACAAATAATATGAATAAAAAAATGATGTGAATTAAAAAAATTAAAGCATTTATTTATAGTAATGATTTAAGATAACATGACCTTGGATATTGCTGTTACTATACTTCTTATAGCAAAAGATTAAAAATTTTAATTAACAATATAAGATTTGAAAATATATATGATTTTATATAAAAATTAATTTAATTAAGAAAGGATAAATGATTTAAAAGAAAAAAATATTAATACCATAATTATGCCAATATTTATAAAATAGAAATAAAAATAATTAAAGATGTTAAATATTTTTGTTTGTTTGTTTGTTTCCTTTCTATAATTTAAAATTTAAAAAAAATAATATTAAATAAATTAAAATTTTATTATTCAAAATGAAATAGAAAATGAGATAGTTTCAGTTGATTAAACTATAATATATGATAGACATTTATTTTATATTTATTATTATTAATTACATTATTAATCCTTTAATCAATTTTATTACTTTAACATTTCTAAAATAAATATTGTCTATTATTTTTATTTTTACTAAAATTACACAAGAAAAATTTTATATATAATTAATTATTAATAAATATATTATATATATATTAGAATTATATTATCAAATGTATTCCATCAAAAAAAATATATTATTTAAACAAATAGTCTTTAATAAATAAGATAAATAAGCCATATATATTTTTACTATAATATATTTTTTTAACTTTTATATATCTTTTTACTATAATATATTTTTTTAACTTTTATATATCTTTTAAGAAATTTTCTTTATAATACAATTATTAATGGATGCAAAACTTTAATTAATAATAAATTATGTATAAATTTTCTTAAAATTTAAATTTTTTATTTTAAAGTTAGAATTAAAATGGCTAATTAATTTTATCTACTTAAAATACTATAATTTCTAATATTTCCTAACGTAAATATATGTGTTGATATCATGTGAATGTAAAGATATGTTAATAAAACTTTAATATGAAATACACATAATGAATAAGCTTTTAATAATTAAATAATTATCTTTTAAATATACAATCATTTTATTATTATTTTTTTTAAAATATTACTTTTTTTATTATAATTATTATTATTAGATATAAAATTTTATTATTACTATTATTATTATTAAATATATAATCTTTTTATAATCATTGTTATTATTATTATTAAATATACAATTTTTTTATAATCATTGTTATTATTATTAAATATACAATCTTTTTATAATCATTGTTATTGTTATTATTATTAAATATACAATCTTTTTATAATCATTGTTATTATTATTATTATTATTAAATATGCAATCTTTTTATAATCATTGTTATTATTATTATTATTAAATATACAATCTTTTTATAATCATTATTATTATTATTGTTAAAGATTTCTAAGTATGCAGTCTTTTCAATCATTGCAATTTTTTTAAAGTATTACCTTATTTTTATTATAATTAAATATACAATCTTTTTATTATTATAATTAAATATACTATCTTTTTATTATTATAATAAAATGTACTATTTTTGTATATTATTATTAAATACATATTTTTTTTATTAATATTACTATTAAATATACAATCTTTTTATAATTTTTATTATTATTATTTTTATTATTATTAAATATTTTTAAATATGCATCTTATTATTATTATTATTATTTAAATATACTATCTTTTTATTATAATTATATTATTATTAATTATACCATCTTTTTAATATTATTTTTAAATATACAATCTTTGTTAATCATTATTATTATTAAATATTTTAAATATTTTTAAGTCTTATTATCTTTTTTATAATAATTATATTATTACTATTAAATAAATATTTTTTTTTATTATTATTAATTATGCAATCTTTTATAATTACTATTATTATCATTAAATATTTTTAAATATACTATCTTTTTATAATCCTCATTATTATTATTATAATTACATATTTTAAATATTCAATCTTTTTATTATTATTATTATTATTATTAAATATTTTTAAAATATGTAATCTTTTATTATTATTTTTTTTTTTTTAAAATATTATCATCTTTTTATTAGTATTACAATTTTTTTTATTATTTTTATATAATCTTTTTATAATCATTATTAATTATGCAATCTTTATATTATTATTACTAAATATGTCATCTCTATATAATTATTATTAAATATACAATAGTTTCATTATTATTAAAAACACAATCTTTTTATAATCATCATCATTATTATTATTAAATATATCATATTTTTATAATCATTATTATTATTATTATTATTAAATATACATTCTTTGTATTATCACTATTATTATTATTATTATTATTATTATTATTATTATTATTATTATTATTATTATTATTATTATTATTATTATTATTATTATTATTATTATTATTATTATTTTTATTATTATTATTATTATTATTATTAATTAATTATTTTTCATCAATATTATTATTATTTACTAGGCTCTCGATTTTTGTGACTTTTTGGTGTTAGTACATAATTGAAAATTTGCTCAAAATTATTTCTCTTTTAATTCAAAGAAGCACCACAAAATTTGATGTATTAAACATCCTTTATCAATTAGATATATTAAATGCCTTAATTAAGGAAATATATAACATGTTTAAATCCTATATTATTGTATGTTACATAAGTCAGTGTTTTATATATATATACATATATATAAGCATATTTTAAAAATGTTTTTATGTTTTCCTTTTTTTTTTTTTTTTTTTTTTGAAATTTAAAACTCCTATTGAGGTATCACATCTAATTTTAGATTATATTAACTTTATACATTTGTTATTTTAAATTAAAATATATATAAAGCACCACATTTGTATTTTTAATTATTTAATAATTAAGTAATCCTTTAAATAATATAAGTAAGATTTAAATCAATCTCTAAATATTTTCTTTAAAATTTAAATAATATATAGATAATATGTATTCAATTTTAAATTTTAAAAAATTCTTTATTAAAATTTCTTCTTTTTTTTCATTTCAAATAATGATATCTTTAATAATAATACATTCTATTGTTATACATTATTGAAAAAATCAATATTCAGCTTCTTAGACAGAAACTAAATATCATATTAGAGTTTTCTAACCAACAATATCAATATCGAAATACTCATTAATAAAAAAAAAAAATTTTTTCTCCTAGTTGAATATTATCTTTTCCCAAAATAAAATAAAAAAGATAGATTACGCCATTACAATATGTTTGTATGTTTTCATAAGTACCGTAAAAGTACAATTTTTGATTATAAATTTGGCTTCTTTATTATTGTCACTGGAGAAATCAAAGAGAGTAAATATCACTAAATTTAAAATAGATTAATGACTTTCGAAATAACTAAAGGCAAATTTATATAATCTTTTAAAAGATAAAAATTCAATTAGAAGAAGTCACCTTATTAATAATAATCCGAAGAGTTCTCTATTTCTAATATAAATAATTTAATATATGAAAAAAAAGGAAATAATTTTTATTTAAACTCGTTGAAAAGAAAAATTTTCAAAAATAAATTTTTCGAAATTTATTATATTAATAAATAATTGAAATTACATTAAATGAAAAATGCCACTAATCTTTAATAAAATACAAATTCAAAAAAAAAAAAAAAAAAAAAAAAAAAAAAAATTCAAAAAAAAAAAAAAAAATTCAAAAAAAAAAAAAAAAATTCAAAAAAAAAAAAAAAAAATTCAAAAAAAAAAAAAAAAAAAAACATCGATTTATAAATTTTTTAAATATATTATGGTTTAAATATATCTTTTTTTATAGTACATTAATATCCATTTTAATAATCTCTTTTTTTTCTTTCTTCTATGAGTATTTCATTATGCTGTTTATATGTTCTATTGAATATTTTATCGAGCTAGGTTTTATCCTGGTTGTTAGTAAGTATGTCCGGTTGTGCTAGTACTGTGTTTTTAAGAAAGAATTGCTAGCATTTGGGTACATGATTTCATATGTCCATGTAGATATATATTATATTTGTGATGTAGATATATTTTACTAAATTGAAATCTTTCTGACATTTATGCATTTGCCTAGGGAGCTAGTACGGGAGTGGGGCATTTCGCCAAGATGCATTTTGCCAATTGAAAATTATTAAATGAATAAATAATTTAATAAAATTAAAGATTATTAATATTGATGCATTTAATATTTTTAAAGTAAATATTTAAATATTAAAAAAAAAAAAAAAAAAAAAAAAATATTTTCATATATAGATATCTTTACAGGTACCTGCTTAAATAAATAAATATTGACAAGTAATAAATAATAAAATAAATAATAATATAAACAGTATAGTAATAATTATAAAAGGATTGTTATTAATAATGATGGTGATGATGATTTAAACTATAAATAATAATTAGAACTATATATAAATATATATATATGAATTAATAAAATAATATTTAAATACTTTAGAAAAACACAAAAAAGTTTTTCTGATAGCATTTTATGCTATAAATTAATAATATATAATATATAATAACTAATAAATAGATAATATAAACTGTAAGAATAATTACAGAAATACCAATAATAATATTTGTATAATAACGATGAAAATAATAATAATAGTTATTAAATATTAAAATAAATATAAATGAATTAAAATTATAATATAAAATTTTTATACTAATAAAATATATTAGCAAACAAAATAATCTCAAAAATACTTTATAATTATCAGTTACACTAAACAACCAAAAAAAAAAAAAAAAAAAAAAATAAGGAATAATTTAAAATATAGAAAAATTAAAAAATACGATTTGGAATATTAATCTTCATTTAAAATATATATAAAATATATATTATAAAATTAATCATTAAAATATTTAATTAGAAATTTTTATTAAAATAAAATGGAGAAAAATCAAAAAATAGAAATAATCAAAACTAATAGAGGATAAGAAGAATAAATTATTTTAAATAGAAAATATAAATTTAATCTTTTATCCAAAAGAAAAGACAATTCAAAAAAAAAAAAAAAAAAAAAAAATAAATGTACAGATTATAAAACACTAAATAAATAACCATCTTTCATTATTTGAAATAATGAGAATCAAAACTTAGAACTCACATAATCATCTTGAAAATAAATTTGAAGCAGCTAAATCAGTTGTAAAAAATAAAATTAAAGATGAAATTTCAAATAATTCAATTCCTTTTAATGCAAATATAAAATGTAAATATGATGAAATTTCTTTAAAGTATGGGTCTTATATGTCTTGGAGAAAGTTCAATTAAATCCCAAGTAACAAAAAAGTAGAAGAAAACAGCTATCTCATGATATAACAACATTTGATGAAATTCCCTATGAACCAAAATATTATAAAACAAAAAGGGATGAAAATTTTATGATATTCAAAAATCATGATTTAATAGTTTTTTAATCTCCATTCCAAGCAGAATTATTTTCTAAAAAAAATATATATATATATATGTTTGAGGATAGTATATTTTATATTTCACCTACATTTAATTATCAAGTATTCATAACTAGAACCTATGTCACAGAATTAATTTTTTTTTTTTTTTTTTTTTTTTTTTTTTTTTTACACTACTTCCTTTTCTATATTAAAAAATAAAAAAGCAAACAACTTATGAAATATTATTTGAAGAAATAAAAAAATATAAATCTAGTAAATATAATAGTATTGAAATTACACCAATAATATTTCATTGATATTTTGGAAAAAAAAAAAAAAAAAAAAAAAAATATCTAATCCTGTAGAAAAAGTTTTTTCTTAATGTAAATATTAAATAGAGCATTATAAATTCAAAAAAAAAAAAATTGTGTGGTTATAAAGTTAAAAAAAAAAAAAAAAAATTATATATTTATTATCAAAATATTTCGAACTTTTCTTTTATTAACCTTGAATATATATATATGGCATTTATAGTAAAATAAAAAGTGAGTACAAAGAACATAATTATGTTCAATTTTTTGAATTTTTAGAATATTTTAAAAAAGCCTATTTAATTAGCTATGAAACTGAAAGTTGGAATTATTATGATAATATTTGAGCATATTACAAATAATGTTTCAGAATCTTTTAATAAAACTTAAAAAAAAAAAAAAAATACGAATGGAGAACTTCTGGAATTTTGAAAAAAAAAAAAAAAAAAGTCATTTTAATGAAGTTTTATCATTATCATTTTTCTTATTTATATTAGTTCCATGTTCAACGAAATGTTTTCCCGATGCTTCATCTTTATCACAACATACATTAAATATTATATATTTTATCATTTTTATTTTTCTTTATTTATATCTATACAATGCTTAACTAAATATTTTTTTCATTTTATCATATTTGTATTTTTCTTATAACATCTATTACAGGTAATGTAAATAATAATAAAATTTCATTATTTTCTTGTCTAAATTCAATTAAAAAAAAATATATATATATATATATTTTACTACTGCTTTATTCATACTTCTACATACATTAAGTAATGATGTATAATCAGTTTTATCTTATTTATTGCTGATAATTTTCTAGTACGCTTTTTCTCGGAGTGTTTCCCCAGTTCTTAACTTCCCTTTGAAACAAGACTAATATAACCTAACCCATGGTGATACGTACTAGCTCACTTGGTAATTGTATAAACGTCAGAAAGATTGAAATTTAGTAAAATATTTAAATCACCAAGTAGAACATTTCGATATGGACACATGAAATCATGGACCCAAATGATAATTTCCTTATAAATATATTAAATGACTGTCCTTGCGCAACCCTTTCAGGCCCACAGTTAGAACAGTATTTTATCAATATTACTTATGATCTTTGAAAAATACTGTATATATAAGTGGAAATACATATCCGTATTCCAAACCACCATATTTCGTAAAAATCATTAACTTCTGATGAGGAATATTTTATTGTAAAAAAAAAAAAAAAAAAAAAAAAGATATTTACAAATGAATATCATAAATATATTTATTTATATAATTTTAAGTTATAATTATAAAGATAATAATAGGTTAGGATATTATTCTTAACAAAAAGAATATTTATATCATTAAAGACAAAATTAGAAGTTTTTTTTTTTTTTATTTTTTTTTTTTTAATATTAAAGTATTTAAATTATTTGAAAATTTTCTTTTAATTAAAGGCAATTATTTTTTATTTCATTGTCTTTAAAATAAAAAAAAAAAATTAATTTCAAATTAATTTCATCAGAATTTTTATTAACTTCTGGTAAAGAATATTTTATTATAAAAAATTTTTTTTAAGGTATTCATAAATATCATAAATATATGTATTTATATATAATATTTTATGTTTTAATCATAAAGATAATAGGTTAGGATATTATTTTTACAAATATCAATTAAAGACAAAATTAGAAGTTGTCTTTTTTAATTTTAAAGTAATTATTTTAGTTTTTATTTTTTAAAAAAATTATAAAAAAGAAAAAAATAAAAAATAAAATAAAATTAATTTCAAATTAATTTCAAATTAATTTCATCAGAATTATTATTAACTTCTGGTGAGGAATATTTTATTATAAAAAATTTTATTTAAAGTATTAATAAATATCATAAATATATGTATTTATATAATATATGTATTTATATTTTAATCATAAAAAATTAGAATATTATTTTTACAAATATCAATTGAAGACAAAATTTGAAGTTACCTTTTATATTTTTAAAGTAATTATTTTATTTTTTAAAAAAAAAATAAAAAAAAAAAATAAATAAAATAAAATTATTTTCAAAATTAATTTCAAATTAATTTCATCAGAATTATTATTAACTTCTGGTAAGGAATATTTAATTATATATTTAAGAAAAAATTGAAAATACACGTGAATATAATAAATATATGTGTTTGTTTAATTTTTCATGTTATAATTAGTTCATATAGATTATAATTTAAAGTATTTTAATAGAATGAAACTTTCCTATTGATTAAGAACAATATTATTGCTTTTTTTTTTTTATAATACTAAATTACATAATGGGGTATATCATCCTTTATTATGACATATTTCTATATATATAATATATATATATATTCAATAGTATTTATTTATAAGTATTTTTCTGCTACCAAATTATTAAAAATTTCAAAAAAAAAATTTTTTTGCCGTTAAATTGTAAAAAATTTAAAAAAAAAAAAAAAAAAAAAAATTCATTAATTATTAAACCAATATTCAAAGGTATCAGATTCTAATGGTGTATAATAATTACTATTAAAAAAAAAAAAAGATAAAAATTTAATATATTGTTAAAGTAAACTTAATAATACTATAAGGCTATATTATTTCATTCATATTATTTTATGTTCTATTATTTTATTTAATTTTATTTTATTTTTTTTATTTTATTTTTTTTTTTTACAAAATATAACATATTTTGATAAAAATATAAAAATATAGAAACATAATAATAAAAATAAAAATAAATAAATAATATTTATAAAAATTTAATAATAATTTTAAAAAAAGAAAATATTTAAACTAATAAATGATATTTAAAAAATAATAATGAAGAGAAGATTTGTAAAGATAAGGGTTATAAAATTTCATAATTAATTATATTTATAAGAAATAATAATATAATATAATTTAAAAAAAAAAAAAAAGGTTTACAATTAAAACTATAAAATTTAATTGAATTTTGATACTTTATATAAATTTTTATTTAATAAAATGAAACAAAAACAATTGTAATCTGTTAAATTTTTTAATAAATTCTCAAACTATTTTTTATTAGTTGGAAATTTTTTTTTTTTATAAATAATATATATTAAAAAACAATATTATAATTAATTTTAATTTTTTCTTTCTTTTATCCATTAAATCTATTTTTATATTATATTAAAAATTTCAATATCCACATAATTATTTCATTTTATTATTATGAAATGTTTTGTAAATAAAATAATAAATATTTAAAATAAAAGAAAAAGAAATAAAGGAATAAATTAATAGAAAAATTATCAATTATTTTTTTTTATTTTTATATAATAAAAAAAATATTTTAAGGAGAATCGTGTTTTAATAATATTTGTATATTAATTATAAATGTAAAGTTAAAAATTTAATAAAAGTTTGAGTGGAGATTTAATAATGATAATAATAATAAAAATAATAGTAATAAAAAATATATATATTTATATATAACTAGAAAAATACTTATTATTAAAAAAAAATAATTGGGTTCAAGATTTTATTGATTTTATGAATTTGGTGATTAATATTTTTATTTAAATAACCTTTTTTTTTTTTTTTTTTTTTTTTTAATCATTAAAATATTAATATCGAATAATCGAATATAAAATTTTTGTATTTTATAATATATATAAAAAAAAAATTATAATTCAAATTAATATATATTAATTTTAAAGAATTAAAATAAATTATTAAAATATTAATAAATAAATTAGTTTGTAATAGAATTATTAATATATGGATTTAACCATATAGATCATTATTGATTATTATTATTATTTTTTGATAATATATTTATATTGTTATTATTATTATATTATTATTTTTAATTTTATATTTATAAATATTTTTTATCATTTTTCACTTATTCTATTGATATAAAAAACTTCCTTTAACATATATATTTAACCTTCATTATATTCAAATTAATTAATTTTAAAATAAAATGAATTTTTTTTTTTTATTTTCTAAAAAAAAGACCTCCCATATATTTATTTATTATGATTCATTATTTATAGTATTAATTCTTCAAATAAACGTTAATTTTATTATTTAATCATATTTATGTATAAATTTATTAATAATTATTGATATATAAATAATAACAATAACAATAATAATATTAATAACAATAAAAAATTATAAATCTTAATTTATAATAAATAAAAAAAAAAAAAAAAGATCTATAAATACAATAATCAATATATATATATATATATATATATATTTTTTTTTTTTTTTTTTTTTGTATTTATATATGATTAATTAATTTAGTACTTTAAAAACAAAAAAAAAAAAAAAAAAAAAAACATGAATTTATGATTTTACAAGTACTATAAATACTACTATTTATTATATATTATATTATTTTTATCTTTATTTTTATTATCATTTTATATTTTTTACAATCCATAATTTATATAGTGCTATGTTTGATATTTTTTAAAAAAAATATTTTAAATTTCATTTATTATATTTTCAATTATTTTCATTTTAATTCCATAGTAATTTTTGAATAACTGTTACCATAATATTTAATATTTGTAGTTTTTATTATTATTACATATATATATTTTTTACAATAAAAATAGAAAGATATATATATAATTGGTTTAATTAAAAAAAAAAATATAACAAATTTGGTTAAATTTAAATTTAATATTCTGTTCTATTATTGAAATAATATATAATAATTGGAATAATAATATTTTATAATAATGATAATTGATAGAGTAATAAATATAAATAATAAAATTTGAATATAATATTCAAATTTTTATTATAATTATGAACAAAACTTTGTACTTTTATTAATTCTTATGGAAATAAATGAAAATAATAAAAAATATAATTTTTATTCCATTATAATTATAAACAAAACTAAAATTTTTGACTATTTGTTAATTAAAAGTGATACTTTTTTTTAGGTTGTATTCTTTAAATAAAAGAATTATAATTATAAATAACAAATATTTATATATTTTGTTTAAAAATTATCATACAATATTTATTTATTAAAGAACTTTTTTTTTTTTTTTTTTTTTTTCATATTCAAAATGAATATAATTAAAATTAGCCATTTAATTAAAAAAGGATAAATTAAAAATTATTTCTACTTCATGCTATTTTCTATTAGTAATATTAATATTTCTTATACTTTTTTTTTATATTTTTCTATTATTAATATAAATATATAATATATTTATATTTTTTTATTTTTTATATTTCCATGCCAAAATTGTATATAATGTTTATTCTATAATTAAGTTTATCATTTTACAAATATTAAAGTTTGAATGGAATTTTAAAAAAAGTTTAAAGAAAATTCTAATATTGAAGCATTTTCCTTAATAATATAAATTAAAAAAATTTTCTACTTCAACTAAAATATATATTACAATTTGTTCTTAATAATTGTAGCCTAATTTAAAAATATATTATATTTCTAAAAATATTATTTTTTTTTGTTTAGATTGGGATTAATGAGAGGGGAGGACAACAGGACTTTCAATATCAGACATCAGACTCTCATTAGATTCTTTGGCATACCATTTCGGCATCGACGTGGACCTCTCTCTAAGCAAGGCTAAAATGAAAGACATTTCCTATACGTCACTTTTTAGTGATTTTTTTGAACCATCATCCGAGGAGGAACAATTATACTAATCCTTATATAGATCAAGTGCTCTTAGTACTAGCAATTATTGTCTAGCAACAGGAACACTTATCATAGCAATCAAACACCAACTTCATTTATAGGGAAAAGATCGTAGTTGCTAGGTCGATCCAGAATAAAACAAAAAAAAAGATGAAAAAATAAAAAAAATCAAAATCAAAAATCAAAAATAAATAAAATGTGATAGTTATAAATAAATTATTAATGGAAAAATCTTTTATTTCAATACCTTTAATTAAATAAATTATAATGTTTTATTTAATTGTTTATAAACACTAAAATTAACACCTTTTATAAGTTTAATATTGTAAAAATTATTTATTAATAATAAATATAGTGTTTGTAAAAATATGTATATATCACGTGTAATATAAAATAATAATTTGTTTTATATAATAGATTAAATTATTGTTTATTCTTAAATACATTATGTATTAAATAATACTAATTTTTTTTTTTTATTTTTAGTATTATTGTATAAACTAGTAATACCATTTATGGTATAATTAAAGAAAAACTTCATAAAAAATTAATATATTAATAGTGTCAATCATTAGAGTTTATTTTTTTTTTTTAAAAAAAATAGTTAAAATATTTTAAAAATTAATAAATATATAATATTTAATAATATATAACATATATATATTTTTATTAAATGTAATTGTATTTTATTAGATATAATATCAGCTGACTATTTAAAAAAATAGTATAATACATAATATTACATATAATATAAAATTTAAAGATAAAAAATAAGTACACCTTTTTTCTAATATATAAGATGTTTATACATGTATGCATGGATTATCACTTATCTTTTTATATATATGTAACTTTTTTAATTACTATATAAAAAAAGTTTACAAAATATAATATTTATTCGGGTTTCTAATTATTATTATCATTAATATGAATCATACAAATACTTTAAAATATTGATATGTAATAATTTATTTAACATAATAATTAAAGTTTAAAAACTATTGTTATTATTATTTATATAGTTTTTTTATAATAATATTATTATATATAATACTAATAACAATAAATAAAATTCAATACTTTTTTCATTATTTGTTATATTAATAAAATTCATATATTTTGATTCATAATATATATATATATATTAAAATATATTAGAATTAAATAACAATAATATATAAAATTTATTTTTACCATTAGGAATGATATTAAATCTTGTTACATCTAAATCTGAAATGAGAAAAAAAAGAATAATTTTACCTTTTATAGTCATATTAATAATTGAAGAAACTTAATAATTAAATCAATATAAAATTATGTAATATATACTTATTATAATATATTAATATATACAATAAATTAAGTATTATTAATGTATCATAGATAGAATATTAATTAAAAAAAAGATGAATAGGGAAAAAAAACATGCATGAATTATAAAAAATGTGCGTTGTTATTGTTATTACTATTGTTTATTCTTATATTTTTTTTACTTTCTATTTTTTATTTTTTTTTTATTTTTTTATTTTTTTTTTACTTTGATTTATTAAAAAAAAAAAATATATGAGAAAAATAATAAAAATAATTTTTTTTTAAAGCAAATTAAATAAATTATATTTAATTATTATAATTCATATTATTTAATAAATAAATAAAATTAATGAAAATAAAATGAATAATATTTAATACTTTAATTTTTATTTATTTTATATTTATTTATTTTTTATTATTATTATTTTTTTTAAATATTATTTTATTATAATAAGAATATATATATATCATAATGTAATTTATGTATTAATTCATATTGTATTTAAATAGCAAAATGAAATATTAAATATTATTTATTTCTACCATATATAATACTTTAAATAATTTTTATTTGAATTTAAATAAATTATAAATTCTTTAATTTTTATTTCTTTTTTCAGTAAAAAAAATATCAATTTAATCAAATTCATTTATTTGATTTATTTCAAAAGGTTGATAATACGGGTATAGTAAATAAATATTTAAAATTTTTTTCTTTTTTCTTTTTTCTCATTTCTTTTTCTTTCTTTCTTTTTTTTTTTTTTTTTTTTTTTTTTTTTTTTTTTTTTAAAAAGCAACATACTTAATAATTTAATATTCATATATTGTATATTCGTTGAAGCAAAAACTTATTTCATTAAGTATTATTAAATATTACTATTAATATAGTAAAAATAATTGTAATAAAGGTTCTGATAAAGTACACCTTGGTTCACTCTCTTACTGGGAGAAGTTACATAATTTATTTATGAAATTTATTAATATAATATAATTTTATTTACTTATTTATTAAATATTTATTTATTTATTTTATAATTAAAATTTATTTAATTAACGAATAATTTTTATAACTTCATATTAAATATTACTAAATTAATTTTACTAATAAAATATATTTATTTTGGCAATTTGTTATTATATTTTTTTTACTGTTTGAATTGCATGAATGGCAATTTGCAAAACTGCAAAATTACAAAGAATAAATATAAAGAAAAAGTATTCTTTATATAATACTCTTTAATTATAAACTATTTTAAAATAATAAGAATTAAAAAGTATAATATAAATAATAAAATATTTATAATAATAATTTTAATTTAATATTATATTTTATTTCTCCATTTTTTTTTTTTTTTTTAATACAAATCACCCAAAAAATAATAAATCAATTTATTTATTCTTTTCATATTATTTTATTTAGATAGAATGATTAAATTTGAATTTATTATTACAACATAAATTTATATCAAGTTTTTCAAATAAATAAATAAATTTTTTTTTTAATTAAAAAAAATATAATTAATGAATAGAAAATTAAAAGCCATGTGAATTTTTTTATTTTTTGAAACGATTTATGTAATAAATAACATTATTTTATAAAAAAAATTATCCTTTTTATAATATTTGATAATATTATGATAATTTGGTAAGTATTATTATAAATTAGGAAATATTTTGGCTTATGAATAGACAAAAAAAAAGTTTAAAATGAGGTATAATAATAATTTATATTTTATTATTATTATTATTAGTATTATTTTTCCATAATTATATATTTTAATTATCATTTAAATTATAAATAAAGTTTTGAAACTCATTATCAAAATTAAGATAAATATATTTTGTTTCTAATTTGAAAAATAAAAATATTTTATTATATATAATATTTTAATTATTATATTATATTTTATTTATTATAGTTTATATTTTATGAAAAGAAAGAGATATCTTCTGATTTCCTATCTAGGAGAAAAAAAGTTTTATATATTAATTTTACCTTTTTTTATATAAATAGTTGTAATTGAAGGAAAGCCTTAATTTTATATTATTAATTTTAAACAATTTTTTTTTTTTAAAAAATAATTTAATAAAATTCTGTTAAATACAATAAAGTTAAATTGAATTTAATATATTAACAACATTTAATATTATAATTTAAAATTAAAGCAAATAAACAAACAAAAAGTAATAATAATAAATATAATTAACATAAAAAATAATATTAATAGTCATAAAAGAAATGATTAAATTATAAAGTAAAAGTACTAACAAATAATAATAATAATAATATTAAATGTATATAGGAAAGAATGAAAGCTTTTACTATTTTTTTTTTTTTTAATTATTATATGAAAATAAGTAAACAAATAGGAACAACAAAAATGTAAACAAATGAATAAATAAAAAAAAGAAACAAAAAAAAAAAAAAAGAAATATATTCAAAAAAATTAAAATTTCATAAATAAATTATAAATAATAAACAAAATAGAAGAAAACTTAGAGTAAACATTTTTAGATATAAATATTAATGATTTTTTAACTTTGTCAAATTTTCTAATATTCTAAAATTTATTATTATTTCTTCTTCTTTTAGATGATTTTTTTTATTGTTTATATAAATATATATATTTTAAAATGTATCACTAACAAATATTAATAGCACATTGTTAATAATTTGGGTAAACAATTAATTTATTCTAATATAAAAATATAATATACGTTTATTATTTAACTGATTCATTTTTCTTTTTTAATTCAATTATTATTAAATTAATATATTATATTTGTATTAATTATATATATTAAAAATTATACTATATATTAATAACAAAAATAATTAATATAAAATATAATTAAATTTATTTATGTGGATTTAATATTTAATTTAAAATTGAATAAAAAATTTTTTTAAATTTTTTTTATTCAATTTTAAATTAATAGATTTGTTACAAAAAATATATATGTTATAAAAATTTATTTATTATTAGTTGGTTTATTGTTTATTATTCATTATTTGCAACCCCTCTTTACAAATTCATGTTAAATTTAAAAATGATATCTTATTATAATAGTTATTGTTTAAATTATTAAAATTTATATCTGTTAAAATTTTATATAAAATTAAAATTTACTTAAATTTATTATTAGTGAATGAATTATTCTTTTTTATCTTTCATGTATATTAAAATAATAATTTATTTATTATTATTTATAAAAATATATAAAAGAAAAAATGGGTATGTCCATTATTAGATATTTATATAATATTTATTAATATGTATAAATGTATATTAGTGAAAAATTACATGTTAACTATAAATGTAATTAGATAATAAAATTTTAATATTAATATTTGCTAAGCATAGAATATTATATATTTTATAATTATAATTATTTATTTTACTATAATTTCTATTTTGAAAAAAAAATTTTTTTGTTAACAAGCTAAATATATATATAGTACTGTGTATTAATTCAAATTGATAATTAAAAATAATGATTATTTATGTAAAAAAATATATAATGTGTTTATATAATTTCATTCTCAAATTTTCTCAATTTTTTTGATAAATTAGTTTTTTATAAAACAAATGATTAATTTTAAATAATTATATAAGGGTTCATAATCACACGTGATGGTAAATTAAAATATTAATCATCATGTTTGATATATTTCCTTTTTTTTTAGATTTTTTTTATATTATATTTTTAATTAATTTTTTTTATTACAATATGTGCAATATTTATTAACAGTTAAAATTTGGATAATAGTTTTTTATTAATTACATTGTATTAAATATATATATTTTTCTATTCTGTTATATAGTTTAATTGTAATTATTACTCAATTTTTATATCATATTAAATGTAATAATTTATTATTTAAAATTTGAATAAATTTTAAAAATTTAATATACTAATAACTATTAATTTTTTTTTTTTTAAAAAAAAAATGAAACGATAATAAATATAATAATATATAAACAATATATTATAAATATTAAAAAAAATCCAGATAATTTTTGGTATTTATTAAAAATATAAATCATATTTATTTGTTTTAATAGTAATTTAAATTCATCGATTAACACATTTTTAGAATAAAAAAAAAACATTAAAATGATAAAATATAAATTTAATTCATATAAAATTAATTATTAACCACATTGATAATTAATATTTGAAGTTACACAATGTATTTCTTTATTTTTATTGGTTCAGTTTTAATTATATCTATAAAGTTTTAATTATTTTACTACGTCGAAACAATTAGTGTACTACCTACTTTTCCATTTCAACCATGATTTTTTTTAAATAATTAAAAATTAGAAATAATGTTCCTATAATGTTAAATAAATTTATTGAAGTATATAGAAAAATAGTTCATTAAATTTAAGTTTATTTTTTCTTTATACATCTTTTTTATTTAATTATCAATATATATCAATATATTGTAATTATATATAAATATAAAAAAAACTATAAATATATTCTCATAAATAAAATATAATATCTCATTTTCTATTTAACTTTATTAATATATATTAAAATGGATAAAGTTATTTTTCTTAAAAATTAAGAAACTAAAATTATATTAAATTACATTATATAGGAAAATATATATTCACATATTTAAAATATATGTAAAATATAATTTAATTTTTAATTAAAAATTATATTATAGATTTATAGGTTAGATTTAATTTTTTTTTTATAAGGTTGTTTTATACAAACTAGTACTAAAACAATTTTTATTCTTTTTTATAATAATAATAATAATAATAATGATGGTAATAATAATAATAATAATAATAATAATAATAATAATAATAATAATAATAATAATGGTAATAATAATAAATAGCTAGTTCTGCTTTATTATGAAATTTAAAAAAAAAATTATCATTCATTTTGGTAATACTTAGATATTTTATTTAAGGTTGTCAAATAATAAAAAAAATATAGTATGAAAAAACTTAATAAACTATTGTTTATTTATTTTTCTTTTATATTTTATTTCTTTTTATTTTTTTTTTTTTCATTAAAAAATATATAATTGAAATTTGGTTAGTTAACCATAATATTATTTTTATAGATTTTCAAAATTGATTGTTCTATTTTTTATGATTTATTTATTTATTTTCATAGTTTATTGATTTTATTCACAATTATATATTATTTAGAAAAATATAATTATAATAATTTTAAATATATATTAATATTTATAATAATTTTAAAATTTCTAAAAATAAATAAATAAATAAATAAATAAATAAATAAATAAAATCATATATAGATAAAATCATAAAATCATAAATAATAAATAGATAAATAAATATTAATAAAAGTAAATAAATAAAAATATTAGAAATAAGTATGTAAATATATTTTCTATTCTATTATTAAATTTTTAGTATTAAAAATAAATACTTAAATAATTTATATTTCTTAATATATATTTCAATGAGAAATATAATAAAAAATTTTTTTTTATATAGTATTGATTATAGTTAAATAAATATTATATTAAAATGTAGTATAATATATTATAATATAAATTTAATATCATAATATATTAAATTATAATTATATAATTGTGTAGTCTAAATTACATTTTTTAATTAAATTCTTCAATAGAAATTAAAAGTCTTCAATAGATTAACATGGATTATTATGAGATTTAATGTTGTGTTCTATTATGAGACCAATGATTTCGATATTTTAAAGAAAACAAAAAAAAAATTTTTTATTGATTTAAAAGTTTAATTTATTATATATAAAGTTAATTTGTAATTAAATCATGATTTCTTACCAAATAAGTATATATTTATTTTTTTAACTTAATAAATAGTTTAAAAATATTATTATTTAAAGTTGGAATTAAATTATAAATTTATTATACTCATTAGACAATGTATAAAACTTTTTTTTTTTAAAAAAAAAAAAAAATAAAAAAGAAATAAGAAGTATTACTAATTTTATTCCAAGGAACTTTTGATATAAGAATATTCAATAAAAATAATCAGTTAAATTACAAATATAGTTAAATTAATCCATAATTATATCTTTGATAAATAAAATAACTAAAATGATATGTTCAAAAAAATTTTTTATATCAAAAGTAAATATAAAAATTCTATTTATTAGATAAATACATTTTAAATACATTTTTTTAAATATATTTATGACCATCTAATCATTAACATAACTAATACTAGTAATAAAAATATTAATCTTAACAACAACTATAGCGATGTAATTTTTTTTTAATTAGAATTTAACAATGAGGTATTTTATGATTCTATTGGTAAATAAAGATATAATTAATTTGTTCATTAGTTTGATCAATATATAATCACATTCTTATTTATATAAATATAAATAAAAACGTGATTATTTCATAATAAAATTTCAATCTAGAACTTTTTTTTTTTTTTTTTTTATTTTATATAAATATATTTTTATAAATTTATTAACATAATAATAATAATAATATTATTATTATTTTTATTCTTATTAATAAATATAAATTACATAAAATAAAATTTATCAGAAAAAGTGGGTTTATAAATTAAACAAATCAAAAGTGTAAATATATTTATAAATAATCTAAATTCCAAATATATATTAATATTTATATTATTTTTAATCCACTTTAAAAATAATTAAAAAATTATCATTTTTTTTAAACGTATGTATATAAGGAAAAAGACTTTTTTTTTTTTTTTTTTTTTTTTTTTTTACAGGGATTAAATAGGATAATGGAATATACTATATTGAAATTTAAAGTTTGTATAGAAAAATTCTAGTCTAATAATAATTTTATAATTTTTTAAGTTTGTAACTCTCGTTCTTGTGAATTTGATGTAATTTTTTGAATTTTAATCTTAAGTGCTTATCGTTTGTGCATTTGCATTACTTTTTTTTTCTTAGTAAAATCATATATTATTTTATTAATCCAATGATATTATAGTGATGGTATAAATATTAAAATATATAATTAATCATAATAAATATTAATAATATAGTTAATACATCTTATGAAAGTAATATAAATGATAATTATCATACAAAAAAAAAAAAAGAAGTTTATATGAATAGATAAATAAATAAGCAAATATAAATGTGAAGAAAAAAAATAGTAAATTATAATGAACGAAGAATATTAATTCTAAAGAATATTAAATTTATTAAAAAGATTGAACTAAAAGTCTAATAAATATAAGAATAATTTAATATAAAACAAAATTTTACATATATACTAATAGAAAATTTAATTTAAAATAAATTTTATTTTAGAGTACTAGAACAGAAAAAAAAAATAATAAAGATATTATTGTTTATAATTTCTTTTTAAATTATTTAAAAAATGTTCATATACAATTATATATATAGGAATAATATTTAAATATTTTTTTTAGTAAATTATATAAGAGATATTAAAGATTTATCATATTTTTTTTATAATTTATTTCTTAAAGAAATTCAATAATACTTTTTTTTTTTATGACTGTTAAATATTTAAACAAATAAACATAGAATCTTTGATAAACAAAAAACAAAAAACAAAAGCTACTATAATTACTAATTATATAATTATATTTTTTTTAAATAATAAATTTTATTTATTTTTTTTTAAAATCTGTATATTTGATAACCATAAAAATTTATTAATAAATTTAATAAAATTATAATATACTATATATTGTATATATAGTATTTAATATATAAAATAAATAAAGAATACAATAAAATTTTATAATTTAGTATATTATAAAATAACATGCGAAATTATATTTTTTAATGTTTATTACATTTCAGTTTAATATATTATTATTAATTATATTATATATACAATTTATTAAAACGTGTTATTCCTTTTTATAAATAAATAAATAAATAAATAAATAAATAAATAAATATATATATATATATTTAATGTATATATAATAATTAGGATGAATATCAATATTTAAATTTTTATATATATATATATATTTTGTAAGTCATGAATAATAGTTCATTTTTTTTGTTAATCATAAATATCAGTAGTTAGAAAATAAGATTAAAAAATTATTTATAAAATATGATATATCATTTTTAGTGTTAATTTTCATTATTCTAAATATAAATATTGTTTGCTTGTATAAATAATACAAAATAAAGTGGGTTTTTTTTATATGTGTAAATACATAAATTTAAAAATTAAAATAATTATTTATATAATTTATTTCAATAGTTATGATTATATTCGATAAATTTATTTTATATATTATTTTATTAAATAACTTTTATTTTCCATAATTAATAATTAAAACATTTTAATTTAGCAATAGTTCTATTAATTTAATTATAATTTAATTAATTACTTTTTTTAAATGGAATTATAGTTTATATAATATTTAAAGAATATTTGTTTTGATCTTTTTTAATTATTTTGAATAATAAATTTATTTGAAATAAAGTTTAAAATGTAAACATTAAATTATATATTAGAATATAATATATGTTATTTTTTTATTTCCTTTTTTAATATGTGTAATTATATTTTTAATATATATATTTAAATATAGTATATTATTAATAAAGTGATACCTTTATAATAATTATTCCTAGCAAGAGTTGAAATAAAAAAAAATTTTTCTTTAAAATAAAATATATTTAAAAAATATATTATTTTATATTAATATATTAAAAATATATATTATATAATATAAATACATATTAAACTTTATTTCATTGTTTATGTAATATATTGATTATTATTTTTTTTTTAAATGTAAAATGAAAGTTTAAATATTTAATCTATTTTTTTTTTTTGTGATTCAAATTGTGTAGTACTATTTTCTATAAGATTTATATATTAAATAAACATATACCAATAAATACTAATATATAAGTAAATGGAGAATTTTTAATCAATATATTTAAATATATATAACATATAATATTGTATATTGCTAAAAAAAGATTTTGCTAATTTATTTTTTTATATGATATTCATAGAGTATATTTTTTATTTTTTTTGTTGTTATAACAAAAAATTAATATAAATTATTTTATTTATTTTATTGAAACAATATATATTACATATTATAATATAGTTAATATATGAATGGTCTTTTTTTTTTTATTTAATTTTATTATTTACTTATTTATTTATTTATTTTTTATTAAGGTTTTATATAAAGAAATAGTTTACGTTACCTGTTAATGTTGATAAATTTTTTTATTAAATAATTGAAAAACATAAATAATTATATTTTAATATACTAGTATCAATATATTAATGTGTAATACAATTTTTTTAAAATATATTTAATATAATATTTAATATCTACTTCTCTTTATATTTTTTATATTTTTTTGTTATTATTATTAATGTTTTATTAATTAATTTATTAATTTATTAATAATTAAAGAATTAATTTATAATATTATTTAAATAAAAGTAAATATAAAAATAAAAAAAAAAAAAAAATAAAAAAAAAACATTATAAAAACAAGTTTTTTTCTGCTTTAAATTTTTTTGTTTCTTTTTATCTATTTTATATATATAAATATATATATTTTTTAAAGATATAAAAAATACTAACAATAATAATAAAATATGCAATATTAAAATAGAATTAATTCAATAAGTTATCAAAATAAAAGTATATTAATAAATGTATACATAAATTATTTATATAAATAAAATAAAGAAATATTCAATTTTAAATATATAGTAAATAAAAAAAATAATATACAATAGTCAATAATAGTCAACATTGTTTGTAACAATTAACAAACAATTTATTAATAAAAAAAAAAAGATAAAATAAAAAATTATTGATTACGTTTTATTTTATTGTTGTAAAATAATTTATTAATATATATTTGTATATATATATTATATAAAGTTTTAAATATTTAAAAAAAAAAGGTATAATTAAATTATTTATATAAATATTTAAAGTAAAATAATTAAAAAAAAATAAAATTTGAAAGTTATATAAATAAATGTAACAAGAATTTTCCAAAGTAATAGTAATAGTAATAATAAAGAAGCTGATATTAATGTTATGTTTTAATTAATAATCAGTAATAAAATCGAAATGGAATAATTAAACATATATTTAGTACTAGTTATAGTATAAATTATCAAAAATTATATATATGAATATTTTTTATTAGTTATTATAATTAATGAACTCATTTTTATGAGTAAAAAAAGAATAATATAAGTTTACTTTATATAGTACTAATTTTTATTATAATTATTAAAATAAATATGAATTAATAGTTAAATAGCTTATGCTTATCTTGAAAGAAAGATAATTTTATTTATTTATTTTTTTTTTTGTTTAGAAAATATTAAAAGGTAATACTTCTATTATTTTAAAATAAATTATATCAAATATTTAATATAATTTATTTTATTATTATTTGTATAATATTTTGTGTATATTTAAATTTTTTCTTTCTAATAATAATAATTTATATATTATATATTGTATTTATTTTAGTGTCCTGTATATTAAAAAAATGCCTGCTGTTAATGTTATGAATAGTTCAAATTCTACTTCATCAAAGCCTTTAAAAGTTAGCGGTGCTAATAATAATTTTATGGTTTCAACCTCAAGCCATAATTATTATCCATCTTTGGATTCTAATAAAAATTCAACAAATTTTGTAAACAATAACAATGACAATAAAATTAATGGATCTGTTAATAATCAAAATTTTTCAAATACTCAAAATTCATATATGAACTATAGTAACTCAAATTCTGTGTCCTCATCTCCTTTAATAAATACTCCATCATCTAATATTATGGATTCTAATTCTACTAAATATTATGGAAACTATAATAAATCAATGAATTCTCAGGCTCCACCTACTCCACAGTCTCAACCACAATCTCAACCGCCTGCTTCACAAACATGTCCTCCATCTCAACAAATGACTCCATCTTCTACTAATCATTCCGCTGCTCAAACACCAAATATGAATTATATTCCACAAAATCAACAACCTTCACCTGCTTCTTTACCACAATCAGATCTTAATAACAGTAATAACATTAACAATAATAATCAAAGTTCAAATGAAGCAAATTCTCAAAGAAATGAAAATGTTAATTCACTCTATCTTAGTCCAAATTCTTCTAATAATATCAATAATGGTTCACCAAATTCTAATTCGAATAGAAATCTTAATTCAAATCATTTTAATTCTAATAATGAATCTCAAAATCAAGTACCATTACCTCATCATCAACTTCATCCACATCAAGCTGCACCAAATTCAAATAATTTAAATATAAATTCTAATCAATCAAGTCAAAATTCAAGTTCAAATAAAAATCATGGTCCATTTAATCAAAATAATGGAAATTTTAACAATAATAACAATAATATGAATATTAATTCAAATGATACATCATCATATTCAAATGTAAATAATTTTAGAAATGTTCCTAATGCTACTACGAATCCAATGAGTTCAAATACATTTGCTAAAAATGATCCTCCTCATGAAATTTTTAATACTCATACTAATGAGAATTCTGATTTTTCTAACCTTAATACTTTAGCTAATGCTATATATAATTCAGAAAAGTTTAATACTAGTAATTCAAATAATCAAAATGGTATTAATAGCAATAATAATAATAACAATAATGATAACAATAATAATAATCAAAATCAATATAATTATAATGATAGCAGCAATATCAACAACAATAATACCAATAATGATTCCAACAATAACAATAATTATAAATTCCAAAATAATCCTTCTAATTCATCATTTAATAATAAAACAAATTCTCTGAATAACAACTATCAAATTCCTTATAGTAGTAGCCCAAAATCTTTAGAAAATAGTAATATTGCTTCACCATTATTAAATAATACTATTGGTTATAATTATCAAAATAACAGTAATCATTCTTCTTCTATGTATAACAGCAATATTATTAATAACAATAATACTAATCAAAATCAAAATCAAAGACCAATAAACAATTCTTCTTATCCATCAAAGAACTTTAATGAAACTTATATTTCAGAACATCCGCCTATGCCAAACTTTGACAATAAGATTGAGGTAAATAAAAACTCTTCTCAACCATTACCATCTCAATCTTCAAATTCTACTATCAATAATAATGGTTTATCAAATGATAATCCAAATAATCATTATGAATCGTCATTATATTCTAATAAAAAGAGAAAAGAACCAGGTAGTGAATTAGATGGCCGTAATGCCTCAATGTCAAAGAGAAGACCTTCATTTGGTGAAGATATTAAAAGTGGAAGAATGATGCCAGATGGAAATGGTTTTAATTTTTCAAGTGGTGATCCAAATTATTATAATATGGGAAATAAATCAATGCCAGAAATAAAAAGAAATTATTCTTTAGATACCGGAATGAAAACATTAAGTACTATTCCAGAATCTGCTATTCATAATGCTGTAATGGATACTCCAAATACTATGAATGGTATGAATAATAGTATGCCTCCAAATGCCACTTTTCAACAAAACTTTAATAATAATAATGGTTATACAATGTCCTCTTCTTCTTCTAATATGCAAACTCAAAATAATAATAATAATAGTAATAATAATAATAATAATAATAATAATAATAATAATAATAATAATAATAATTATCCAGAATATTATTCAACCAAAGCTTATTCGGATGATATGTATACAAGATCCAATTATCCATCAATTCCAGAAGGAAATAATAATTCTATTCCACCATTTGGTAAAACAATTCGTAGAGCTTCAATGCCAGTAGTGTTACCTTCTGAACATTTACCACAAAATTATAATATTAGACATCGTGGATCCGTTGATGTTAATATGAGAATGCATAATGTAACTAATATGACTACTCGTATGGTTAAAGAATCGCCATATTCAAGATCACCAGAACTTCGTATTTCTCATAAATTAGCTGAAAGAAAACGTAGAAAGGAAATGAAGGAATTATTTGAAGAATTAAGAAAATGCCTTCCAATTAATAAAAATTCAAAAGCTAGTAAATGGGAGATTTTATCTAAAGCTATTGAACATATTAGAAACTTATCAAAAGAAATTCAAAGTTTAAAGGATATATCAAACAATAATGGAAATGTTTCACAAGCTCAAAATAATAACGAAAATATTCAATCTATTACTACCACTACCAATAATAATATGAATATTAATAATAGTAATATAAATAATATAAGAAACAGTATGAATAATAATATTAATAACAATAATTTAAGTAATAATATGAGAAATAATATAAATAATATGAATAATAATAATATGAATAATATTAATAATATAAATAATGATAATAATATGAATAATAATAATATGAATAATAATAATATGAATAATAATAATATGAATAATAATAACATGAATAATTTTATAAATTCTAATATGGGAAATAATATGAATAATCCTATGAATAAAAATTTGAATATAAACATAAATAATGTAAATAGTAATAACATGAGTAATAATATGAATAGCAATATGAATAATAATATAAATAATAATATGAATAATATGAACAATAATATGAACAATAATATAAATAACAACATAAATAGAATGAATAATAATATAAATATGAATTCAATTTCAATGAATTCAAATATTATTTTAAATAGTAATAATAATAATAATAATAATAATAATAATAATAATAATAATAATAATGTTACTATTGGTAATGGTAATAGTAATAATAATAACAAAGCCAATGGAAACAATATCATTAATAATACTAGTAATATTATGAATAATTCAATAAATCAAAGAAATCAAATGCCATCCAATCATATCAATAATATGAATGGAATGAATGTTACTAACAGTACAAATGTAATTAATAATAGTAATGGAATGCCTCTTAATAGAAATATGATGAATCCTATAAATAATACCAGTAGCAATAACAATAGCAATACTAATAATATTAATAGTAATAATAATATGAATATTAATATGAATAATATAAATTCTAATTCTAATTCTAATAATAATAATAATAATAATAATAATAATAATAATAATAATAATAATAATAATAATAATAATAATAATAATAATAATAATAATAATAATAATAATAATAATAATAATAATAATAATAATAATAATAATAATAATAATAATAATGAAATGCTTTTGAATAATGTCAAAAGAGGAAATGTAAATTCTCCAATGAATAATTCACAAATGAATAATTCACAAATGAATAATTCAATGATAAATAATCGTTCATAGAATGATGTTTAAATGAATAATTCAATAAATAATTGATGCGATGTTATGTCTACTTTTTCATAATATAATAATAGGCTTTAATTTGAATTAAAATATGATAAAATACATTTTTTGCTTCTCTAAATTAATTTTTCAATTTGTTTCCTGTTATCTATTACAGTAAAAGTATTTTTTTTTTTAAAAAAAAAAAAAAGAAAAAAAAGAAAAAAAAAATTAAATTAATATTTAAAATATAATTTTTTTTTTTTTTTTTTTTAATTATTTATTGATTATTTTTATTAATATTATAATATTAATAATGTGTTAGTCAATAATATATATATATATTTTTTCTTTTTATTTTAAATTTTTTTTTTTTTTTTTTTTTTTTTTTTTTAAATTTTTTCTTATTATTTTATTACCTTAACAGATTTAGTTTTTTCTTTTTCTTTTTTTCTTTTTTTCCGTTTCATATAATAGAATTTTATTTTAAATATATTATTATAATTATTATTATATTATTATTTTTTTTTTAAAAAAAAATAACTATAATAATTTATTTCTTTTATTATAAGAAATATAATAATAAAAGTTTGTTTTAATTTATATTTTCGTTTTTTTCATTTAATAAATAAGATATTTTTATGTTTTTATAACATGTTTTTTTTTTTTTTTTGTAACATTTATATAAAATCAAAATGAAATAAAACTCTTTATTATTAGAATTATCAATAATAAAAAAATAATATGTTTTTTTTTTTTTTTTTTTTTTTTTTTTTTTTTTTTTTTTTTGGAAAGAGTGTAATCCGTTTATAATAAAATATTTAAAAATATTAGAGTTTTCATTAAATACATAAAAAATTTTTTATGTTTTATAAATATATATATATATATATAATATATAAATATATATAAATTGAACTATTTTTATTTGAATTTTCGAAAATTAAAAATGGTATGTCTAAAAAAAAAAATTTATAAAGATGTTTAATCTATTTATAAAAATATTAATTAGGAATTAAAAGGTATTTATTGAGATAATGCCCATTGAAGAAATATGTTTTAATTTCTTTTATTCTAAGTCTTGTTTTATATTATGCTCCTCTATTTGGTTCAAATAAGAGCAGATGTTCTATTGCTCAAAAAATTATTAATAGAGGACTTTATTGGAGTTATGAATTTAAATCTCGTAATTTTTATAGTGGTTTCTATGATATTACTCGTGAATTGAGAATACCTCCTCTTTCAGCTGTCTGTGTTATATCTCAATTAAGTTGCTCTAGAAAATGGAGAAACTCATCATGTATTATTAATCATCTTATTAATAATATTCCTACTATATCACATTGCTCATGGATTAAAGAATCAAGGACTTTGGATAAGAAATTAAATGGTAAAAAATCAAGTGAAAAAAAAAAAAAAAAAGTTTTATTGGGAAAGAGATGTCTTTAAACCCTCAAAAGCTAAAAAAAGCAATTATTTACAAGGAGAATAATTTTGGATTTATTTCAGAAATCAAAGACTTAACATCTTAATATCCTAAGTATCAATTTTGATTCTTTTGGATTTCTTGAATTAGGTGTGGTTTTTAATTTGACATTAGTATTTCCATTAAAAGAAAAATAGTTTCAGAAGATTGCCCTAAATGTTGCCCTTGTTGTAGTGTTAGTGTACCTAGCTTTTCTCACTGAATCTTTGGCTGTAAAGAATTGGAAAAATTATAGAAATAAATCTTTATCTTTTCTAGATGATCTCTTTTTGAAGTTTGCAATGATAATTGAACAAAAATCCTTGGGTTTTTTCTTTAAATTTAGAAAAGGATTATGATAATAATATTTATTATTTTATATTGAGTGTCTTGGCGGGCGTTCAATATATGAAAAAATTAAACTTAATGATGGGAAATAAAGATAATTAGTTGACAATATTTTTAAACAAAGTTCAACTTCGTCGACTGTTCCGTATTTTGTGGGGATTGCGGAGTTTCTAACAAACGTAATACCATTAATTTATTGATCTTTTAGATTGATGATGAAATGGTATTCCGTTGAATCCATTGAATCATCCGTTGCTAAGAGCGTCGATATCGAAATGATAAGGTATGGATTTTCACCTCAGGTTGAAAATTCTGATACAGATTCGGTTTGATAACACTAATATTGAAATTATTACTCACAATAATGAATAATGGACTGTTATCATTGAGGAATGGGAAAAGTTAGAAACTATTGCTTCTAACACACTTTTATAATTATTATAATATATAATATTTCATTTCATGTATTTTATTTCTTTCATTTAAATCATGTAATTTTATTATTATTATAAATTAAATAAAGTTAATCTCTAAGTCTAAAAAAAAAAAATTGAGATAATGAATAATAAATGATGAATATAGGATAATAAATAATGAATAAAGGATAATAAATAATGAATAATGAATAATGAATTATAAATAATAATAATAATAATAATAATAATAATAATAATAATAATAAAATTTGAATTTTTAATAATAATTATTAAATAATTAAATATAACATTTAAAATCAGAAATGATATTTATATTATATTATGTGTTTATTTTATTGCTTTTACATTTAGAAAGACTTATTCATTTAAGAATAGGTCAATACATGCTGATTATAGTCATCAATAACCTAATATTATTGGTAACATTTAACGTTACACAACATGATACTATATTATACTATATTAATGTACAATGTAATTAAACATATAATACATAACAACAATATTTAACATCCATTAGCATTTTCTACATTTTCATGATGAAATTGGCGTATTATTTGAGCTTAGGTCCAGAAATACTTTTGTTTATGGTTCTCTCAATATTGAGTTAGAACCAATGAGGATTAGTTCAATTTCATTTTTTTTATAATAATTCATTTTGAATATATTTGTATTTTATGTCTATAAATTTGCATTGTCCCTTTTTGTTTTCATCTTCAGCTATATATATCCTTATATAGTTTATTATCAATTCTTATATTAATTCTAAATAATCTTGTTGAACATTTCATTTATTAATCTTTTTATCCATATAATATATAGCTTGTTTTGTACATTCTATTAAACTTGAGTATTCGGCTTTTGTGGTTGATAAGGCTTCATTTTTTTTTTTTTTTTTTTAAATAAATGATTTCCATGATATTGGACTATTTCTTTTTACAAAGATATAACCTGAGGTGGATCTTTTTTTTTTTTTTTTTTTTTTTTTTTTTTTCATCATCAGTGAAATCTGGATCTCAAAAAGCTCTTAAAGTTTTTATTCCATTATAATCTATTGAATAGTCCTTTTGTACTTTTAAGGTATTGTAATATTTGTATATCTGTATTTAAATCAGCCTCAATTGGAAATTTTGCTTCTTGCTTTTGTTGTTGATATATATAATAGGGTTAATAATCATTCTTTTTTAATCAGTTTTATTAATTTTTTTCAGGGTTTTCCTTCTCTTTTAAATTTGCATTAATACATTGTTGTTTTTATTAATTTAGAATTGTATATATTATAGTTATTTAACTTTTTTTTTTTTTTTTTTTTTTTTTTCAATACAATCCTTTTGATTAACTTTGTAGTCTTTATTTGTATTAATTATATTAATTCAAATGTTTTTGTTTGCTCTTTTATTTGTGGAAACTTTGTATTTATTGTTTATCTTTGTAACAACTTTGGTAATTTCTTTTATTCTCTTCTTCAATTAACATAAAATGTTAGTAGTAAACATAATTTATTATTTTTATTTTACCAAATAAACAGATATTTTTTATTATATTGAATTAAGCTAATTTATAAAAATTAGAGTTATTGTGTTCTAAACCATTATCGGATCAATATAGTATAATCTATATCTTATATTGAGCTTGTATTTAAGGTAAAATGATTTTTATCATTTGTATAGATGGTATACAAATGATAAAATGAACTTGTTTCATTAGTGGAAAAGCTTAAAATTATGTAAATATATAATTTAAATTAATTAATGAATAATATTATAATTAATAAATAGTTGATAAAAATTAATAATAACAATAATAATAATAATAATAATAATAATAATAATAATAATAATAATAATAATAATAATAATAATAATAATAATAATAATAATAATAATAATAATAATAATAATAATAATAATAATAATAATAATAATAATAATAATAATAATAATAATAATAATAATAATAATAATAATAATAATAATAATAATAATAATAATAATAATAATAATAATAATAATAATAATAATAATAATAATAATAATAATAATAATAATAATAATAATAATAATAATAATAATAATAATAATAATAATAATAATAATAATAATAAAATAATAATAATAATAATAATAATAATAATAAAAATAATTTGTATTTTTTTAAATAAAACTAAAAGAGAAACTCCCCATTTTACATTCCATGATATTATGTAAAAAAAAAAAAAACTTTAAAAATAGATACCATAAGTAGTAATAAAAAACAATTTTTTTTTTTTTGTTTTATTCAAATCATCAATTTTTGTAATGAAATTACAAATATCTAAAATATTTATTACTAAGTGCATACTAAACAATATATGATAGAAATATTATTATATTTATTATATTCATTAAGGTTATTAATACTTAATTCATAATCTTCGAATAATTTTTTTTTTATTTTATTTTTTTATTTATTTTTATAAATTTTTAAATGTTAATTCAAATATCTACAGTAATGTAGACTATTGGTTAGATGTATAAGTCACTTTATAAATATTATTTTATATAGTAAATATATATGTATATTTAGACTAAGAATAAACTTTATTTAACAATATAAAAATAAAAAAAAAAAAAAAAAAAAAAAGTACATGAAAATAAAATACATGAAATTTTTTTTTACTTTAATGTTTAAAAATTAGTTTATGAGTTTCGATGACGAAATGGTCTCTAACTCTTCTCCATTTATCAATGATAACTTCATATGGATTAAAATTATCATTCGAATCTATATATCAGAATTTTCTTTTTGCCATATCGTTTCGACAACGGTAGGTCTAATGGTATACAAATTGATCATAGTGAAAAAACCACTAATTTCATGAGGAATAGTATTTGTAAGGAGTTTCTTCCACAAATATGAAAATGGGAAAGAAGACTGTCTTGAAGTTGATTGAAAAATATTATTAATAAAAGGAATTTCTTTCCCCCGAAGAGATCTTTAAGATTTCATATACTGCATTTTCACCAAGAAAGAGACACAGTATGTAAAAAATTTATATATTTTCATAATTAAATTAAATAAAATAAATAGTAGAATATTAAATAAGAAAAGTACAGATTGAATAAAATAAAATAAAATAAAATAAAATAAAATAAAATAAATAGTAGAAATATAAATATGAAGTACAGATTGAATAAAATAAAATAAAATAAAATAAAATAAAATAAAATAAAATAAAATAAAATAAAATAAAATAAAATAAAATAAATAGTAGAAATATAGATATAAAAGTACAGATTGAATAAAATAAAATAAAATAAAATAAATAGTAGAAATATAGATATAAAAGTACAGATTGAATAAAATAAAATAAAATAAAATAAAATTAAATAAAATAAAATAAAATAAAATAAAATAAAATAAAATAAAATAAAATAAAATAAAATAAAATAAAATAAAATAAAATAAAATAAAATAAAATAAAATAAAATAAAATAAAATAAAATAAAATAAAATAAAATAAAATAAAATAAAATAAAATAAAATAAAATAAAATAAAATAAAATAAAATAAAATAAAATAAAATAAAATAAAATAAAATAAAATAAAATAAAATAAAATAAAATAAAATAAAATAAAATAAAATAAAATAAAATAAAATAAAATAAAATAAAATAAAATAAAATAAAATAAAATAAAATAAAATAAAATAAAATAAAATAAAATAAATAGTAGAAATATAGATATAAAAGTACAGATTGAATAAAATAAAATAAAATAAAATAAAATTAAATAAAATAAAATAAAATAAAATAAAATAAAATAAAATAAAATAAAATAAAATAAAATAAAATAAAATAAAATAAAATAAAATAAAATAAAATAAAATAAAATAAAATAAAATAAAATAAAATAAAATAAAATAAAATAAAATAAAATAAAATAAAATAAATAAATAAAATAAAATAAAATAAAATAAAATAAAATAAAATAAATAAAATAAAATAAAATAAAATAAAATAAAATAAATAGTAGAAATATAAATATGAAGTACAGATTGAATAAAATAAAATAAAATAAATAGTAGAAATATAAATATGAAATACAGATTGAATAAAATAAAATAAAATAAATAGTAGAAATATAATTATGAAGTACAGATTGAATAAAATAAAATAAAATAAAACAAAATAAAATAAATAGTAGAAATATAAATATGAAGTACAGATTGAATAAAATAAAATAAAATAAAATATATAGTAGAAATATAAATATGAAGTACAGATTGAATAAAATAAAATAAAATAAAATAAAATAAAATAAATAGTAGAAATATAAATATGAAGTACAGATTGAATAAAATAAAATAAAATAAAATAAAATAAAATAAATAGTAGAAATATAAATATGAAGTACAGATTGAATAAAATAAAATAAAATAAAATATATAGTAGAAATATAAATATGAAGTACAGATTGAATAAAATAAAATAAAATAAAATAAAATAAAATAAAATAAAATAAAATAAAATAAAATAAAATAAAATAAAATAAAATAAAATAAAATAAAATAAAATAAAATAAAATAAAATAAAATAAAATAAAATAAAATAAAATAAAATAAAATAAAATAAAATAAAATAAAATAAAATAAAATAAAATAAAATAAAATAAATAATAGAAATATAAATATGAAGTACAGATTGAATAAAATAAAATAAAATAAATATATAAAAATAATTAATATAATTAATTTTTTAAAAGTTTTTTTCTAATAAAACTTTATTAAATAAAATTTATATAATTAAATAATATTATTTGCTTTAGATGTAATATAATAAATAAAAAAAAATTATTTATAGTATTTCTTATATTCCTTTCTCTTAACTCTATTTTTTTTTTTTTTTTTTTTTTTTTTAAAATTTTGTTTTAAATAATTTTTCTATATTCATTTATATGAATATAAATGAATACTTTTTAAAACTATATAAAAAATTTTTTTTCTAAATTTAGTCAATACTTAAAATCTTCTTTAATTGAATAATAAGAGCCCATTCTTCTTTAGTTACATCATTACGGAAGGTTGATTTTAAAATATCAATAGAAGCTCTAGTAATACGACTGTAAAGTAGATCCTTTTCGAAGAAGTGTCTACCAACCATCTTTGGTGTTTCGTAAACTGGACTTTCAATCTTAATAGCAACAGCTGGATCACCCTTACGAACAACTTCTTTAGCTTTGTGATTTAATTCAATACCAATAACTTTACCTATTGATACAATTTGATTTTCAGCATTAACAACACATAATGGTGTACCAATTCTTAATTGACCTTCAAGGACATCGACACCAATTACAATTGGATTACGTTTATTAAAGACACAACCTGGAACAATCTTTAATTTACATGGGAATACAGCACTTGGAGCTTGATCACGACGACGAGTTTCAGTAACTTCTTCCATGTATTTTGTAAATTGATCAAATAAGTGATAAATAATATCAGCCTTAAAGATTTTAACACCCATTTCATCTGCAAGGTCTTGAGCTTCTTTATCAACTTTAACATCAAATGCTAAAATTTGTGCATATTCTGGTTGAGATTCAAGCATAATACTAGCTCTAATAATATCTTTCTTGTGAACTGGTCCAATATTAATACCAGAAACTGGAATTTTACTTTCACGTAAGAACTCCAATAAGGCTTCAAGGGAACCTAATGTTGATGCTTGAACACATACACCTTTACCACTCTTATCTATTGCTGATTGAAGATTCTGAAGATCAGACATAACTTCATCTAATAAATCTTCTTCATCGTCACCTGGTTGAACAACCAAAAGTCTTGAACCTGCAATAGCCTTTTCAAGATCTGGAGCACAAATCTTAACACCAAGAGCAGCCTTGACTTCTTTGTGATGAATATAAGCAGATTTTACACGTAATTCTCTCATTGGTTGAGGTGTCAATAATGCACGAATATTTGTGGCGATTGGTCCATTCAAACCACATAGTACAATTCTATCACCTTCGTGTAATTTACCATTTGATAAAATAACATCAATTGTAGTACCAAGACCTTCAATAACCTTAACTTCAAGAACAGTACATTCTAATTCAGAAAGGTACATTAAATCATTGGTCATTCTTTCTTGTGTTAACTTAACTAACAAACGTAAAAGATCAGGAATACCTTCACCAGTATGAGCAGATGTTGGACAAAGAGAAACATATTTGGAGAAATTCTTATTTTCATATGAGAGAGTAGCGTTCAAACCTTGTTCATTAAAAGCAACAATTGTTTGTTGAACACGTTCTTCAAATTCTTGAATAACATGTTTTGGTTGTTGAGCAAGTGTTTCTTGAATTGGAGCATCTGGGATTGCTTTCCAACCATAAATACGATCAATTTTATTTAATGCGACTACAAATGGTGTTTTTCTTTGACGTAATAATCCAATAGATTCAAGAGTTTGTGGTTCTAATCCATGCATAATATCAACAACTAATACCGCAATATTACATAATGAAGAACCACGAGAACGTAAGTTTGTGAAAGATTCGTGACCTGGTGTATCGATGACCAATAAACCTGGAACTTTGTATTCAAAACCATCATTATTTAATTTTGCTGTTTTTATCTTGATAGATTCCATTGGGAAGTAAGTAGCACCAATTTGCTGGGTAATACCTCCAGCTTCTCCATCTTGAACGTTAGTTTGACGAATTTTATCTAATAATTTAGTTTTACCTGTATCAACATGTCCAAGAACGACACAAATTGGAGAACGTAAATCATTTTCGTTTCTAGCTTGTAAAGCATCTTCCATACGTTTCTTTAATAGCAAAAACAACAACAATTATTATTATTATAATAATATTATTAATGAATTATCGCTTTATTATTTTCAATTTATATATAAGATAATAGTTTAATGATAACTGAAATAAATTTAATTTATTTTCATCAATCATACCTTTCTACGTTGAGCAGACTCTTCTTTTCTTTTTTTCCTTTCTTCTTCATCTTCTTCATCTTCTTCATCATCTTCTTCTTCATCATTTTGTTCTTGTTTTTTAGAAGTTTTTGGCTTTGTTTCTTTTGATTTTTTCTCTTCTTTAATTTCTATTTAATTAAAATTAAAAATTTATTTTTAATTAATTACGCAATATACTATCTCTAAAATATAATTGTTATTTTTATGTAACATTAAAATCTCAATTAAATTTTAATATGTACCTTTTTCTTCTTCTTCATCTTCCCAGCTATCCTTAATATCTTCATTTTCCTTTTCTTTCTTTTCATCTTTTTCTTCCTTTTCTTCATCTTCTTCTTCCTCATCTTCATCTTCCCAACTGTCTTTAACTTCCTTCTTTGGAGCTGGAGCTGGAATTACTTCGGCATCATCATCTAAAAAGTCTTCCCAACTATCTTTAACATCTTCCTTTGTTTCTTCAACTTCTTTTACAGATTCTTCTTTTGAAGATACTTCTGTAGATTCAGCTTGTGAATTAGTTTGACTTTTCTTATTATTCTTCTTTCTTTTACCATAAACAACCTTTTTCTTCTTTTCACCATCTTTCTTTTCAAAAGCAGCTATAGTTACACCTTGTTCTAACATTTGTTGCAATTTTAATTTGTTTCTTTGTTGGGCTTCTTTTTGTGATTTAGTTAAATATTTACCTTCCTTCTTTAATCTTTCTTTCTTTAACTATTATTTTTTTTGAAATAAGTTAGAAATAACAATTAAGAAATAATTAATAATATATTTATAAAATTTTAATAAAACTAAATTATTTAATTATTTATCATTAAAAACTATATAGTTAGTTATATATACTCTTTCTTTTTCTTTCTTTTGTTGTCTTGCTTCTTCTTTTTTTCTTTCTTCTTCTGCAATTAAACGTTCTTCTTCTTCAATTCTCTTTCTTTCTTCTTCTTCTAATCTTTTTCTTTCTTCTTCCATAGCTTTTTGCTTTTCAATCATTGCTTTTAATGCAGCAACTGGAGGACCCTTTCTTTTACCTTTAGCTGGAGTTGCTGGAGTAGTTGGAGTAGAAGGTTCTGGAGTTGAAGCTCCTGAGTTATTTTGAGAAGCTGCCTTTTCTTTTTTAGCTTTTTCCTTTTTAGCTTGTTTTTGACGTTCTTTACGTTCTCTTTCTTTTTCTTTTTTAGATTTGAGTTTAGTTGGTTTTGGTGGTTCATCTTCCATAACACCTTTAAGATTTTCAATACCTGGGATAACGAATTCATCTTCTTCAGCATCAAGTTTAGCTAAAATTTCTGCGGCATCTTCAACATCATCATTATTTCTATTCTTCTTCTTCTTTTTATTTTTGTTTGCTCTAGCAACCATTGACATTAAACCACCTAAATCATTTCCATCTTCATCTTGATTAAATTTAACTTCGTTTTGTGGTTTACTTTCTTCAATAGAAAGTCCTTCAATATTAATTTCTTCTTGTTCTTCGACTTCCCTTTAAATATTTATTTAAATATTTATTGATTTCAATTAATATTATATATAATATATTCATTTTAATTAAAAAATCATTCTACGAATTATAAATTATATTATTTACATTTATTATTTTAAATGATTTATGATTATATATTGATTATATAATCATAATTTAAATACAAATCATATATTTTACTTTTTACTTTTAAAAATATTATTTTATATTTCATTTCTTTGTAATTATTTATTTTATTAATTCAATTATTTTATACTTTTTTTTTATATTATTTTCAATTAATTAAAATTTTTATATTTATATATTTATCACTTCTTTTAATCTATTCAAGTTTTTTTTTTCACGATTTCATTTTTTTATTATAAATAAATAAAATAAAAAAAAATAAAAAAATAAAATAATAAAAAATAAAAATAAAAAAAAAGGAAAAAAATTAAATAATACTTTTTTTGAGCTTGTAATTTAGCTTTAATTTGATTTTGAGTCTTCTTATTTCCCTTCTTCTTAGCCATCTGTAAGTATTAATTTTTTATAAGCAATAATCAAGTGTATAAATAATGGTATTTTATTGTAACAACTATTATTTATTTTTTCTTATATAAACATAATAATTTTATAAATGTTTATTTTAGACAATTAATATTAAATCATTAATATCAGTATATCTATTAATGATTGTCTAGAAATAAAATAATAAATTATATTTTTTCTAATAAAATTTATTACTTTTATTATAATAATTTTTTCTAATTATTTAAAGTGCAACCTAGAAATATTTTTTCTTTTTTCTTTTTTTACATAATTCTTTCTTCCAATCAAACTAATTTAATCAACATTACATAATACATCATATATATTTCAATATAATACAATATATTTATTCATTTAATAAATAAGAAAAGTAATATAAGATTGAAAATTATTAATTTATTATCCTTTTTTTTAAATACTAATAAAAAAATTTTTTTAAAATATTGAAATTGAAATTTAAGTGAAATATTAAGTATTTAAAAATATTTAAATAAATATTTATATAATATTATTGAATTATTAAATTGTAAATTATAAAAAAAAAAAAAAAAAAAAAAAAACATATAAAACTTAAGTATAATTTGATTTTTAATTTTTAAATAATTTAATGGAGATATAAAAATACCTCTATCTGTAAATCATGTTTTAAAGTGTTATTAATTATTTTATATTATATTTTTATTATTTTTAAATTTTATTGATATGAATAATAATGTTATTCTTACTAATTTTATTATTAATTTTTTTTTAAATTTTTTGTTTATTGTATGAGATGTAGATTTAAAATAATAACGAAATATTTGTTTATTATATAAGATGTAGATTTAAAATGTTCTATAAAATTTCATAATTATATGAAGTTTTATAGAAAAAAGGTTTTATAAAAAAGGTTTTATAAAACATTTTTTATAAAATTTTTTTTCTTCATCAGTTAGTTTTAATTAAATGTCTAAAATATAATTTCTTGTATTAAATTTCATTTCAAAACATATTTATTATAATATTTATATTTAAAAAACTAATGATAATAATAGTTTTATTATCATTAGTTTTTTAAATATTTTTTTTTTAGTATTTTCAATGTAGATGTAATTTTAATTATGATAATAATTATCATTATTACCATTCTCTTTTTCTTTTTAAAAGATTCAATTCTGTATAATACTATATATTTGGAGTTTAATAAATAAATAAATAAATAATATTTAAATTGTAAATTTTATTAGATTGTAATTCACTAACATCTATCAATATCAACTTTCATAAAAATAAAAATATTTTGTGTAAATTATTAAAAATTATTTTTTTAATATATAAAATGTTTTTATTATTTTTATTTTAATTATTATAATAGTTATTCTTTATGTAATACATATATTTAATAAGATTTTTTTAAATAAAATTTATAATTTAATATATATTCTATCATATAGTTAATATGTATATATAAATAAAGTATTAAAAATATATTTTTTGAATTAATTTATATATATAATATTATGTAAATTGTAAAAATTAAAATTAAATTGAAAACAGTTAATCAAAATTTATCTTATAATTCTATATTATTTTTGACATTACTTCTTTTTGTGTATATAATTTCTTTATATTAATTAAAAAAATATTTATTAATATTCTATTTATTGTGAGTTAATTGTCTTGAAAATATTGAATCCGTCACTTGCTGTACTTCCTATTACACCAGTTAATTGCTTATGCCAATGAATTTCTTTAATATCTTCTTGACCCTTTATTGAATAAATAAATATAATTTAAAATTTGAAATTATTATTTAATTTTAAATATAATTAGATTTATAGATAATTACTAAATATATATATATATACAAATATATACTTGATGAATAAACATTAATTGTGGAGGAATATCTTGAACATCAGAATTAATATTCTTTTCTTCTTCAACATCACGTTCCACAGACAAATCCCATAAAGTTAATTGATTATCTGCACCGCTAACGGCTAACATAGAACTATCTTGTGGATGGAATTCAATACTTGTAATTGGAGCTGTATGCCATTTAAAACTAGCAACTGGTGCAGTATTATTACTACCAAAGTTTTGACGTAAATCCCAAATCTTAAATATACCGTCATCAGCACCAGAAGCCATTAAAAATTCAGTAGTTTGGTTCCAATGAATAACATTTACGTCAGTATCATGAGCTTTAACATTAAGTTGGTTACGCTTTCCAGCACGAGCATCCCAGATCTTAATAGTTTGATCAGCTGAACAAGAAGCAAATACATTCTTTTCCTTTGGAGCCCATTGAATATCTTCAACGGAAGACTGATGTCCAGTAAATGGTTGAATATCTGTTTTAAATGAACTATCTGTTGGATTAGTTAAGTAAATATGCTTATTAATATCACCAGAAAGTAATCTACCAGTTTCGGCTTTACTCCAATCTAAAGCAAAACCTTCAGCACGACCGTGTGCATTAACAGTATACATTGGTTTAATGTTCTTTGGATTAACCATGACACCTGGTACATCAAAACTCTTAACAGCTGAAGTAATATCGAAAATATTAACTTTACCAGTTTCTGACCATGTAGCAACAATATGTGATTCTGGATGTGGCATAACTCTAACTCTATTAATACCACCTTGATGTGGAATTGCTTTATATTCTAAAATTGGATCATCATCTAAACCATCATCGGAATTATCATCCTCGAAATCATCTAGTGTAGACATATATATATAATTAATTAATTATATTAATTAATAATTATTATAATAAGTATCAATTATTAATAAAACAATGCTTATATAAATAAATGTTAATATAATAATATTATAATAAAATATTGTATTAATAATAATTTATTTACCATCGTATTTAGTTTTATTCATTTGTGACATCTTCAAAATATATAATTGATTATTTTTTTGTTCTTCAGCTTGAGAACCAGCAACAAGATAAGCTGTCATAGGAAACTTTTATTAATAAAATTAAATAATAAAAATCAAATTATATAATTATTAAATTATTATAAATTATTTTTAATTATTATTATTATTATTATTATTAATTTTATAATTCTTATTTATAATTATTTAAATATTTACGGTAGTACGATTAACACCTAAATTATCACCTAAGAAATCGAAACTTAAACAAGGCCATTCAACATTCATTGTATGTAACATTTCATATGCAGTATTATCAACAACAAGAACCTCGTTTTCACCCATTTCTTTTCCTGGCATATAAGTCTTTTTATTTTTTTATTCATTATTTATTATGATACCATTATTTTAATAATTAGAATTTAATTTTTTTAAATTTTAAATATTAATTATATATAAATTCATTATATCAAAATCACTATTATTATACTTTAATATATATATATATATTATATTTACTTCATGTTTTGTTTCTTCTTCATCCTCATCAATTTCCATTCCTAAATGATTTAAATAAAATTATAATTTTTATAAATAATACATTTTAGATAAATACAATTATCTCGAAAATTTTTTTGTCCATACTTATTAATAACTTTTTTTTTTTTTTTTTATTCATTTCATTTTTTATCTTATTTGATTTTTGTTTATTTTTTTTTATTATTTTATTTTTTTTTCTATTTGCATTTTTATATCTAATTATTTTATTTTATTATTCAATGTTTGATTGTTATATACCTTCATCATCATTAGTTTCAACAATTTCTTCATCACTTTCATTATCATCACCATATGGATCTTCAAATTCACCCATTTCATTTATATCCATGACATCATTTTTTCTTTGATTATCCTTCTTTTTGGAACTAGAAGTACTGAAATCTGCTGAACGTTTCATTTTTATATATATATTTTTTAATATTAATGGATTAAACAAATAATTTTTGAATTTAATTATAAAACGACTATATGAAAAATAAATAAAAAATGATTTTTTTAAATGATAGTGTTTCTGTATTATATTTATATATAATATTTTATTAAACAATTTATATAATAAATATAAACGAAGTATTTTATATATATAAATATAATAATAATAATAATATAAAATTAAAAAATAAAATAATAAAAAATAATAAAAATATATATAATATTTCTCAAAAACTTTTCTATTTGTGTAATGTTTAATAGTTATTTTAATTAATATTTTTATTATTAATAATATTTCAATATTTTTTTTTTTTTTTTTTTTTAAAAAAAAAAAGTAAAATCAACCAATCAAAATTACATGAAATATATTAATCAAAACTTTTTTTTATGATATTAAAATTCAAAACTTTAAATTATAATTAATATTTAATATTAAAATCTTTATATTTTTTATAAAAAAAAAAAAAAAAACAGTTATTGAAAGATATATACATATTGATTGTAAATGTATAGTTAATTAAAGAAGAATAAATTTATTTTATAATAATAATGATAATATATTATTTATTTTATTCTATTTTTTAATATTTTAAAAAATAAAAGCATTTTAATTTTCTTTTATGTAATATTTATAAAATTAATTTCATATAATGTATTTAGTTAATAATTAAAAGTTTATTGTTTTTATTTATTTGTTAATTTGGTCTTTAATTATTATTATTGTTATTTTTCAACTTTATTTTTCTAAATAAGAATTAATAATAATCATTCTCATCGTATTCATTTTCATCATCATCATTTTCGTCAAAAGAAATATCTGCTATTGACTTATCTAATACAGAAGACCTATAAACTGATCGGGATGGTTTCATTGTATTGGAAGGACCTATTGATCTTGTTTTCGGTCCATCAAGAGATCGTCTTATATAAATACTTTTACTGAGAATAGAACTCATATCATATAAGCTAGTATTATCTAATGACGATTCATTAAATAAAGAACTTGATTCATTATAGTAATCATTAGAGCCATTAGAACTTGAATTTTTATTATTATTTTCAGTAATATTTTTATTTTTTGCTGTCAATTCATTAATAAGATTTAATAATTCCTCGGCTTGTTTACCATCAGGCAATTTTAATATGCATACTAATGACTCTTCCTTTGATTCTTTTTTTATATAAAGGATAGAAATACGTTGACTAGTTTTTGCAATTAAATTTCCTGGTTTTGCTACTACATTATTAGGATTATTTTTGTTTATAAGAATTGCTAAATTTTTATCAGATTTATTACCTAAAAAAAAAAAAAAAATAAAAAAAATAAACATAATAAAATAAGTATTCATATATTTAATAAGAATATTAATGATAATAAAACTTAAAAAATAATTATTATAAATATTTAAAAATCAATCGTTAATAGTCATATATATATATATATATATATAAAGTATAAGAAAAAAAATTACATATATATTTTTATATATTTAATAATAAATAAATAAATTAATAATAAATTTTAATTCCTATTATTATCTTACTCTTTTTAACTATCAATGAAGAATATTCAATATAAAACTGAAATTTATATTTATATTTGACATTTGCTTTTCTATTTTTAGTAATTAATATTGAATCATTCATAACATGAACACTAGCAGAAGTACGTTTAAATATTATACCATGATAAGTTTTAATTAAACGTTTTGGCATTACTTCAGAATTCTTTATAAGAATTCTTGGGCAATACAATGTCTCATTAAATATTGTATATACACCATTAATTTCTTCTTCTTGACGTTTTACTTGATCAAGAGTTTTCGCCATTTCTTTCATAAAATTCATAGCAGCTTCAAGACCTTCATTTTCCGGATTCTTTTTATTTAATTCAGATAGTAACAATGAATAACGCATAGGACGTTGAATTGGCATAATAAAGAAACTATTAATATCTTGTCTTTTACATTCTTCCATCTTTGGAATTGAGTTAAGGAATTCAGCAAATACAGTTGATGATTTTTCATACGATTTTACTGTAATGCAAGCTTTAGAATAATTAGAAACAAAGTTTACGTAGCAGTTGAAATCACCTACATGCTTTAAAAATACTTCGCTTATAGAATAGATTTTATTATCTGAAGAAGCAGTTGCTTCTGAAATACTATCTCTTAATTTGATACTAAAATCTCTAATTTCGGCTAAACCAAAGAATATAACCTCTACAGCCTTTTCTGGTATAATGTCCTTTTCTAATAGACGAGATTTAATTGTATCAACCATAACACTTAAATTATTGATGTAACTACATTCTGTTTCATATAATTCAAGAATTAAATTATCAATGAATATTGATTTACGATCATCTTTTTTAATTGATTGCTTTTTTGTAATTGGAGATGAAGAAACTTTATTATCTAATTTCTCTTCTAAAATTTCATCATCAGCATCAGAAAGAGTACAAAGATTTTCACCTGCATTTGAAGAATCGCTTATTTTATCTTCAGAAAATTTAGTGCTAAACATTTGATTTGCTAATTCTTCTTCAATTTGACTTTCTCTTCTTTGATTTAATATTTTTTCAGTAATAGTTGATGAATTTTGACGGGCAATGGTTAAATTTTCAGTCATTAATCTAAGCAAAGATAAAGTAAGAGCAGATGATACTGGAATACCATTATTTTGAATTTGTTGATAATTTTGCCATATCTGATAATTTCTTTGTTGAGCTTGAATAATCAATGGAGATGAGGTGTATGATGGAACATGAACTTCATTTACATTAATAACTGGTAAAGGCATTGGTATTTTAATACCATTACTTGGTCCTTCAGGATTAATATCAAATCGACTCTGCATTGTTTATTAAAAGAAAAATAAAAATAAAAAAATAAAATAAATATAAATATAATTAAAAAATACATGTAATATGTTGTTAGTACTTATTGTTATATTATATTATTATTAATTATAACCATTAATTCTAATAATTAAGTTCAAATATATATTTAAATTATTACAAGTTATTATTAACCTTTTCA
>JACVTC010000026.1:577500-767500 GCA_016946835.1 Neocallimastix lanati (nom. inval.)
TATTATTATTATTATTATTATTATTATTATTATTATTATTATTATTATTATTATTATTATTATTATTATTATTATTAGAACGATTATTTAAATTAAGTGTATGATTTCTTGATAAAGACAATGAAATCTTTGCAACATTTGGAACTACGCAAGAAGCTGAACGCATTACATCTAAATTTGGTTTGAAAGAAGAAGAAATAGATCTTAATCTTCCACAGCAATGTTCTAATAAATGAAGAACTGAAGAAACATAACTTGAAATATCAACAGAAAATTCTTTAATATAAAAATGGAATGAAATAAATATGTAATATGTATCAAATTTTGTAATAATAGTAACAAAAATTTATATATATTTATATTATTAATTTTTCTATTATATTTTTATTTATATATCCATTTATAAATATATTTAGTCAATTATAAACTTTAACTTACTATCTAATTTGAATTCTAATAATTGATTTGCAATAATTATTAAACAGTTAATATACTGAGTATAAGCATCCTATTTATTATTATAATTATTATTAGTATAATTATTATTATTATTATTATTATTATTATTATTATTATTATTATTATTATTATTATTATTATTATTATTATTATTATTATTATTATTATTATTATTATTATTATTATTATTATTATTATTATTATTATTATTATTATTATTATTATTATTATTATTATTATTATTATTATTATTATTATTATTATTATTATTATTATTATTATTATTATTATTATTATTATTATTATTATTATTATTATTATTATTATTATTATTATTATTATATAATATATCTTCTAAAATACAATCCTTTTTTTAAAATATTTAATATTCAACATATTATTTAAAAATAAATAAATGTATTTAATTTATTTTTATTTTCATACTTCTTTTCGGTTTTCATTATCAGCACTTTGAGCAGATAAAATAACTTTTGAAATTTCCCCTTTTTTCAGTTCTAATTTCTCTTTTGTTATAACAGAATCATCCATACTTTAAACTGATAGTAATATAATTATAAGTTTTTCTCTTTTTTTTTTTTGTTTGTTTGCTTGTTTATTATTATTATTATTATCTTTTTTTTTTCTTAATTACTGTTTTATTAAATTAATTATATCTATCATATATTTTATTTTTTATTATTGCTTTATCTCAATTAATTATATCTATCATATGTTTTATTAAAGTTTATTATTATATTCAAGAATTTTATTAATATATTTATTAATTCTGTTATATATAAATGGTAAAAATGTATAAAAAAAATATGGATAACGAAAAGGTATATATTATATTTTCAATTATAACAGATATAAGACTTCAAAATTATATAATATTTTATATCCTTATTAAATATAATTGTAATGTCTTTTATTAATTATAATTATAATTATATTGTTTTTTGTTAATTTCGTATAATTATTAATAATTATAAGATATTTTAATTTTTCTTCTTTTCTTTCTTTTTTTTTTTTTTTTTTTTTATTATTAATTTATTTATTTATTTCAATATATAAATATATATTATATATATGTTAATAGTATAAATAATAACATAATATAATGACTACAATATAATGATTTTAATTTCATAAATAATTTTTTTTTTTTTTTTTTTTTTACAATTTGTAAAGAAAACCAAGAAGAATAAAGAAAATATAAAAATTACTTTTTACTTTTTACTTTTTAATTGCTAAAAATATATATAGAATTTAAAATATAATTATTATTTTTTTAAAATATATTTTAAAACAATGAAATACTTTTTTCTTTTTTCATTTTTAAAATATAAAATTAAAAGAAAACTTCGTTTTTTATTTACAGTTTATATAAATTTTTCATATATTTATTTATTTTATTAAAATTATTATTAAATTAAATTCTATCCTTTTTTTTAAATAATTTTAATATGATTACCATATTAAGATATAATTTATTTATTAATACAAAATTGAAAATAATATTATTTATAATTTTTATAATAATAAATCTTTTAATGTTTCATATCAAATTAATATAAATGTAAAATATTATATCCAATATAATTAAATAATTCTCATAATACAACATAATATATTAATATTATTAAAAAAAAAAAAACTTTATTTTTCTTATTAAATAATTCGTAATTTCCATAATAAATCCATCATATTAGACATATGATGGATTTATTATAACATATATATATTTACATATTTATATTTATATTAAATATATAGTATTAATTTATTATTATAAATTTGAATTTTTTGAGTATATTTAATTATATTATTACATTTGAAGAGTTTTTTATTTATTATTATTTTTCATATCATTGATATGTTATAATAGTTATAAATGATTTATAAAAAAATTTTATAATATCATTTCATCATTTATGTATATTGTGTTTTATTAAAAAGAATTTTATAAATTAATTATTATTGACATATTATGGCAGTTATAGATGATTGATAAAAATAATATTTTATATTATTATCAATTTCATTATTTATGTATATTGTGTTTAATTATAGAATTAAAGAATTCTATAAATTAATTTTTATAACTTTATTTTTTAACTATATTAAAATGGTCATAATTAAATGAAGACAAACCATATAATTAAACATTTGGAAACTACTTTTTTTTTTTTTTTTTTTGCCATTTTTCTCTTTCATAAATTACAAATTTTGAGAATATAAAAATAAAACATTTAAAAATACTTTTACCATCTATTTTTTTAAAAATAATAATAATAATAATAATAATAATAATAATAATAATAATAAATAATAATAAATAATAATAATAATAATAATAATAATAATAAAATACTTTTTACATCAAAAGAAAAAAAAATTCTTTAATTATAGTTTCAATATGTTACTAAATATATAATGTTAAAAGAATAATTTACACATTTAATAATTCAGTACTTTTAAAAATGATATAAAGAATTTTCTTAATTATATAATATAATTATTTTATATAACTTAATTAAAAATTATATATTTATTTTTACTTTTGAAATTATAAGAAAAATCTATAATTACAAATTATATACATGTGTACAATAATTCAATGATTCGTCATATCAAATTAATATTAAAAATTACATTATTGTATATTAAAATTTTATTATAAAAAAAATATATGAATTGATTATAAATATTATAAATAATTATATTAAGAACTAGAATAATCTTATTTTATAAGAAAATTTTAAAAATATAGTAAATGATAAATACTATGAAAAGTGCACTTTGTGTGAATTGTAAATATTTTAAAAGAATTAATAAATAAAAAAATATATGTTTCAGTGTAAAATATTTTTTATATTCAAAAAATTATATACTTTTTAAATAAAAAAAAAAAAGAATAAAAATAAAAATAAAAATAAAAATGTACAATAATAAAGGTTGTTATTTTGCATTTTATAAAATAAAAAGACATATCATATTTTAAAAAATATAAATCATTTTATAAATAAAATATCATTTACTTAAATGTTACAAATATAACTTTTAATACTAAATACTGTTTAATTAAAATAAATTTATGTAATAAATTCTGAAATATATTAATTAACTTTTTTTAACATTAAATTATATTAATTTGTATTTATACTTTTCTTTCCTTTTTAGAATAAAATAATATATATGCGTACAAAAAGCATAAAAAAATTTTTTTAATTATTAAAATTAAAAAAAAATAATTTAAACAGATATTCTTTTAGATGTTAGAAATAAAGTTTAATATATGATTATTACTCTTGTTATTAAACAAAATAACATATATAAGCTTTATGTATAATAATTATAAATTATTTTATAAATAAATGGATAATAAGATATAAAGAATATTATATATTGAATATTATATACAGTTAAATATATTATAAAGAATATTATATTCAGTTAGATATAAAGAATATTATATTTAGTTAGATATAAAGAATATTATATTCAGTTAGATATATTATAAAGAATATTATATTCAGTTAGATATATTATAAAGAATATTATACATCATAAAATCTGTAACTATTTTTTAGTTGTTGTTGTTATGTTTTGTTTATATATAAAATAAAAAATAAAATAAAGAAAAATAATCATTTCAAGAATATAATAAATATTAATTAAAAGTTTAAAGTCATTTTAATACATATCTTGAACAGTTTTCTTTACAAGCTTTTATTACAATGTCAATTTTTAAAACTCTTTAAATACATATAAAAATAAATCATGAGTTAATATACTTTCAAATAAATTAAATTTATTCTTTAATTTATTCTTTTCTTGTTCCAGTATAATATTATTAATAGAATTAACGAAATTGTTGATCTCTTTAATGGTATTATTTTCTTCTTAATAAAATTTAATGTTTTTTTTTTTTTTTTTTTTTTTTTTTTTTTTTTGTTATTTTCTATTACACTGAGATGTTTTTCGTTGTTAAGTCTTAAATAAAATAAGAACTCACTTTCAAAATTTTCAAAATTCATTTTATAATTTATATATAATTTTTTTTATCTATTATTAATGAGTATAAATTTATTAATCTTTTTTCAGAAAAAAAATTTTTTAAAACTTACTATAGTTCATATATATAAGTATTTACTAAATACAAAGAATAATTCAAGAAAAAGAGATTATTCAAGTAATAATCAAAAACAAATTTTGATAACTGTAAAATAATATTGTATTTATTATATTTATTAACAATAATAAAACGTTAAACTATTATAATTATATAGTTTAATAAATGTATTTTAGATATATCGATATATAATTTCATTTATAATATAATATTTAAATAATTTTAAACTTTATATATGTAATTAGTAATTATATTTATTTATTTAATTAACTTTTTTGTTAGAATATGTGAAATATATGAAAAATAAACTTCAAAGGTATTGAAACATATTGTAATATATATTCTAAATATACAAGCCATAATGTATTAATATAAAAGCATTAAATTTAAAATAATATTAAGTGCTTGTAACTCTTCATCATAAAATATATTATTAAAGTTGATGTAATTATAAACCCTAAATTCCTGACTCATAACAGATTAAGTGTTTCATGTAACTCTTAAAAGATTCTTAGAAAAAGAAATGTTTACTGGAAAAAATATTGTATCAAAGAAAAATGAATTGAAATTTTAAATTATTATGATAGTTGCTCACTATGCATTTAAGGAAGACTAATAAAATTGATCGAACATTTGAAATAATCAAGATTGCAAAATTGAAGAAACGCTTAAAAATATAAAATACATGATAAAAGATAATTATCTGATATAAAATAAACTCAAATAATACAATAATATTAACTTAATAAGGAAAAAAACATGCTTAAGCATAAATAAAAACATATTTTACATTTTCATATTTCTACAGAGACTCTTAAATGAAATTATAATTTGATATTTTTACAGATAAAACTCAAGGCTCTTAATAATGTACTATTTTGTACATAAAGAAACCTACTCTGTGATAAACTATTTCCAACCATGAATATACAAAATATAATTTAATAATATACATTACTTTACAAAGATTTAAGCAATCATATATTAAACGATGATTTTTGTTAAACCACAAAGCATATTATTTAAAGTATTGTTATCTTAATACTTATATATACATATCAAACTCATATATATATATTAAGAATAATAATGGAGGAGACTATTTGTCAAATTTCCCATAAAAAATAATTTAAAATATAATATCCAAAATATTCAAAAAAAAATATTATAGAATGGTAATTCCTAGGGTGAAATAGATGCATTCTAACAATAATGGCATTATTAAATCTAAAGTAAAAATGGGTTTAGATAATAACCAATTTAATATAATCATAATACAAACCTTTCGTGATGAAAAGTATAATAAATTAATAAATATAGCAGTGAGTTTTATACAAATAGTTGACCTTTATCCATCTCCAAACTATACTTACTAATTGCAAAGTATTTAAGAAGTTATTAAATTTCTATTATTAATATTTTAATGTTGTGAAAAATCAAATATATAAAATCTTTTTTGAAATTTGGATTTTTGATGGGGGGAATATGCAACATAAAATAAAAAACATAAATTATTATAGAAAAGTTACTTAATTGATTCTTTGTGATGATTGTTTAAAAATCATATTTATTTTAGAAATGAATATAAATAGCTTATTAGAGAAAATTAGCATAAATTAGTCTACAAGATTAAATTAAATGAAATATTGATCTTAATAAATTATGAAACAATTTACATTATTTACTAAAAAAAACCAATTTATTGAATATATGTGATATATAAAAAATATACTTTAATACATTGAAACATATTGAAATATAATCAATATGTAAGTCATAATGTATTTATATATAGTATTCAATATGAAATAATTAAGTGCAAAGTAATTCTTTATCTACTAATAAAGTTGGCATAATTATAAACCCTAAAATCCGGACTTCAAACATATTTACTGATATTTTTACTAATTATAAATTGATTCATTGCCTATGAAACCAAATAAATCATTATTTCTTTTTATAGATTTTCTTCTATTATCATTACTGTCATAAATATTGTTATTGTTATTTTGATATTTTATGTTTGAAAAACAACAATTATATTTAATACAATCATATTAATATTATTTTTTATAAATAAATTTATAAATATAATAAATTTATAGAAAATATTAAAATATAAAATAACAATAAGAAATTAAATATAAATTTACATAACAATTAATATATATTTAAATGAAATAACTACCAAAAATATTATCTAAATTTTAATATAAATTTATTTATGTTATTTTATATCATATTATCATATTTCACTTTATCATAAAATGATAATGAATAATAATAATAATAATAATAATAATATTATTATTATTATTATTAATAATATATTTATGATGTAATGTTATTTTATAAATAGCAAAGAGTGTTTTTAGTTAAATAGTTTTAACAATTATAATATGTTTATAAAATATAATTACTTTAAACAATCTCTATATTTTATTATTATAAATAAAATTAAAATTAAAAAAAAAAAAAAAAAAAAAAATTATTCTAAAAAATTATTCTAAAAAATTCTATATATATTATTTATTTTTATTTTTATTTTTATATTTTATATATATATATATATTTGATTCTATTAGCTTTATAATAAAAAATAAAATCATATGTAAAAAACATTTATAAAATAATATAAATAACATTATATGTCTATCAGATTTTAAGGTGAAAAAAAATTTTATTCCTCAAATAAATATGGATATATATATATACTTTTTTTTTTTTTTTTTTTTTTTTTGTATTACTATTAAATATAAAGTATATTTAAAATTTATATTGTTATTATTATAAATACATTATATTTAATACATAATTTTCAATTTAAAAATTTTAAAAATCTTTTTTTTTTTTACCTCTATTAAAAAATAAATAAATATTTCATTTTCATATTTTTCGTTTTAATTTATTAAATAAATTAATATATTCAATAAATATTGGAAAAAAATATTATTATATGTAATGATGTATTGGACAAACAATGAAATTAAGACAAAGAGTGGTATAATAAAATAGTATGTTTTATGCTTAACTATTTAAATTATTGTACATATTGTACTAATCAAAAAAAGAAAATAACAAAAATTGAAAAACAATAAAATATTAATTGATTTAAAAGTTGAAAGATCATGTTTAAATGTATAAAACTACAATATTAAAAGATATAAAATAATAATAATAATGGATATATTTATTTTACTATTTTAATCGTTAATAGTACTGTTCTTTTTTTTCGAGATGCTTGTTTGTTTTAAAAAAATTATTAATGAAAATATAAATTCTAACTACTTATAAAAAATGGGATATAATCTAAATGAAACTATATAAATTATAAAATTAATAAAACTCTTTTTTATTATTATTTATATTATCTTTTTGAGAAATTAAAATTTGTGATAAATAATAATGTCTATAAAAAATATTGATATTAATTTCTACATTTTTCTAATAATACCAATTGATTTTTATGATTTTTTTTTATATTTTACTATTTTCTTTTAGTAATTTTATCAATAATAACGGTTCATCATCATCTCATATATTTCAGTAATTAATTTCATATATCAATAATTTCATACATATATTATAATAATATTATAAAAATATATTTAATATTGTTTTTTTTTTTTTTTTTTTTTTTGCTCTTTTTTATCAATAATATATTAATTATTAATGATTATAAATATATATGTTAATTATCTATTTTTTGATCAATCTTCTTATACTATTTCATTACTCAAATCTATAATTTATAAAAATATTTTAATAAAAATCAGTAAAAAAAATTATTTCTATTGGTGTTATGAAAAGATGATGATTAATATTATTTTATTGTTATTGTATTTTTTATTAATCATTAATTATCGAAACAATATTCATTATTAGTCATAATTAAAAAATAATAATCATATCAAATGAAATATTAATTACTGAAAATAAATATACGATAATAATTATATTATGAATTAAGGTATAAACTTATTAAATAATGTTGTTAAATATTATACAATTATTTCAGTATTTACAATATCTTCATTTATATCATTTAGAAGTGTTAAAAGATTAAATGAAATGAAATAAATAATAGAAATATAAATATATAGTATTAAATAAAATAAAATAAAATAGACAATAAATATTTAAATATAAAACATATATTAAATATAATAAAATAAATAGTAGAAATTTAAATATAAAGTACAGATTGAATAAAATAAATAAATAGTAGAAATTTAAATATAAAATTCAAATTAAAATTTGAAAGTATTGATAATAATAAATTAAAAAATAAAGTTGGAAAAAATAAATTAATTAATTAAATTAAATTAAAAATAAATTAAATCAAAGTAAAAATAAAAATAAAAATAAAAATAAAAATAAAAATAAATTTATTAAATTAAATTTAAAATAAAGTAAAAAAAATTAAATTACACAATTAAAACAACAGTTGTTAAAATTTCACTCAAAGCTTAATTATTATACAAAAAAATGAAAAAAAATTTCAATCATTATTACCATTATTTTTTATATTAAATTAACACAAATTGGAAAGATTGAACAAATTAAATTGAATAATGCTCTTGATATATAGTTTTTTTTTTTTTCTTTTTACATTTTATTTGGATTTAATATTTCACAAATTCTATGTAGCCAATGATATTAATGTTTTTTTAAAGGAAAGGACATAGATATGAATATATATAATTCATTATAAATATAATTAATTTTATTATATAAAAATGTAAAGAAGGAAGTTATTGGAGCTATTATACCAGAAGAATTAATCCCTTTGAATTTGGAATTATGAATTTTATTTGGATATAATATTACTCAAATTCTAGGTAATCAATGATATTATGTTTTTTTAAAGTAAAGGACAAAAATACAAATATAGATAATTTATATAAAAGAAAATAAATTATCCAAAAGAAATTATCCTGTACAATAGAAATAATTTTTAAAATAATATTTAATTAAATAAAATTAAACATAATTTTTATAACTAAATAATTTTTTTATATAATTTTTTTATATTTTAAGAATATTATATTAATAAGTAGAGTTTAAATTAAATTAAATAGATATAATAATATAAAATTTAAAAAATAATAGAAATTTATTAAATAATAAATATAAATATTAAAAATTTCATTCAAAGTTTAATTACTATCAAAAGAAAAAATAAATAAAAAAAAATTAAAAAAATATATAATTTATATAATTAAAAATATTTGTTTATCATTTTTTTTAATTGTTTTTTAATAAAAAAAAAAAAAAAAAAAAAGAATATTCTTAATAAAATGAAAATTTAAATAATGATTTGTTTGTAACATTAAATAATATATTATCATAATGAATAAAAAAAAATTTTTTTTAATAATATTTAATTAAAAATTAAATTAAAAAAAAAAAAAAAGGAATATATTATAATTATTTTAAACTAAAATTTTTTTTCATATTGTTCTTTTTTTCATATAAAATTTAAAAAATTTTATCAATTTTTTTTTACAAAAAAAAAAAAAAAAATATTAAATATTTTTATTTTCTTTTAAATTAATAAAAAGTATAAAAATGAAGTTCATGAAATCAATTATTTATATAACTTCTTTGGCTCTCGTTGCTTCTAAAGTTGTCAAAGAAGAAATCGAAGAAGAAAACTTTCTACCAACATTTAATTTAGCTAGTGGCTTCTATAATGAAAAATCAATTAAATTAAAAATAAATAGTTCTGATCCAAAAGCAACTATCTATTATACCCTTGATGGATCTATTCCCACCACAAATTCAATTATATATAAAAGACCAGTTGTTCTCAAAAACAGAAGTAATGAAGACAATGTTCTTAGTGCTATTACTGGTGTATCTCCAAATAGAGATTATGTTCCAAAAGTAAGAGTAAAGAAAGGTAATGTCATTCGTGCCATTGCTAAACTCTCTGATGGTACTTTAACTAATGTTATCAGTGGTACCTACTTTGTTGGATTAAATAGAAAGAAGCTAACAAATAATTTACCAGTTGTTTCTATTATTACTGAACCCGATGGCCTTTTTAATTATGAAAATGGTATTTATGTGTTAGGTAAAGCATATGATGAATGGCTTTCTGAAGATCCAGAAAATATTAATAAAGATGACTTCCAAGTTAAAGGTAATTACAGTAATAAAGGAAAAAAATCTGAAGTACCAGCTACCATTCAATACTTCCCAAGCAAAAAGAATAAAATTGGTTTCACCCAAGATTTGGGTATGAGAATCATGGGTAAAGCTAGTAGATCACAGATTCAAAAAAGTTTCCGTCTTACTTGTCGTGAAGAATATGGAAGCAAGAACCTCAAGTATGATTTAATACCAGGTAATATGCGTTCCGATGGTAAAGGTCCTTTCAATAAATATAAATCATTTAACATCAGAAATGGAGGTAATGATTTCGATTACACTAAGATAAGAGATATTTTATTTCAAGGTTTAGTTAAAGAAAGACCTTATGAAACTCAACAAAGTGATCTTACCATTGCTTTTCTTAATGGTGAATACTGGGGAATCTATAGTATTCAAGAAGATTACAGTGATCATTATATTGCAAATAATTTTGACATTGATAAAGATAATGTTGTAATATTAAAGAGTATTGGGAATGGTTATCAATTAGAAGCTGGAGATGAAAGTGATATAGAAATACTTCAAAATGATATACAAACTGTTTTATCTAAAAATATGACCATTCAAAATGACTATAAAGAAGCATTAAATCTTTTTGATTTAAAAGAATTTGCATATCTTGTAGGATTTAATATCTACATATGTAATGTTGATGGAACTCTTGTTGGAAATAATTATTCCTTCTGGCGTGCAAAAAAGCCAGTTGCCGGTGTCCCAAAAGGTGATGGTAGATGGCATATACTAAATTTTGATACTGAATTCTCAGCCGGTCTTTATATGGATGGTACTAACTTTGATTACGATTGCTTAAGTTGGATAAAAATATTTACTAGTAAAGACTCCAACAAACTCACTAATGCCTTACTTCAAAATCCAGAATTCAAAAATATGTTCATTAATGTTTTGAGTGATACTAGAAATATCGATTTTGAACTAAAAAGAGTTAACAGTGCTATTGAAGAATATAGACGTACTTTATCTCCTTTAATTAAAGATTTATATAATCGATTCGGAACTGAAGAATATATAAATGGTAATTATACACATTTCGACACCCAAGTCAACCAACTTAAAGGATGGTTAAATGGAAGACATTCATTTTTTATGAATCAAATAGAAACCTTTTTCAATTTAAAACCAGCTGTTACTGTTAGTATCACCTCCAATAACTTTAAAAAAGGTAGTTTTATCGTTAATGATGGTTGGAAAGTCTTCAATAAAAAGTATGAAGGAAAATATTTCAGAGAAAATATACTATATTTAACTGCTAAGCCTTCATCGGAAAAAAGAAAATTAAAATATTGGAAAATACAAAATTGTAAATTTGCCGATAAAACTTATGCTAATCATTCTAACAAAAACCAATCAACTAAAATGACCATTGGTATTTACCCGGATGAAGGTTGTAAAGTTACTATATATTATAAATAAAATGAAGAAAAATTTTTAAATTAATAATTTGAAATCCGATTATTTATATTAAAAAAAAAAAAAAAAAAAAAAAAAATATATATATATATATATATATCTTTAAAAAAAAAAAAAAAAAAAAAAAAAAAATTAAATTATTGAATTTATCTATAAAGAATTTAAAATAAGTGTACATTCTATTATTATTTAATTAAATATTTTGAAATTTATTATTATATTATAGATTTTAAAATAATAAAATAGAAATAAAATTTAAAATTAAAATTTTAAACTAATAAAATAAAAATAAATTTTAAAATTAAAATACTAATATTATTATAAATATTTACTTTTGTGCTTATAAAATAAAATAAGTATTTGAATATTTTTTTTTTTTTTTTTTTTTTTTTTGATTTTTATAAATCAGAGACAATAAAAATAAAAATATAAATTAAAATAATTATGTTTGAATTAATTTAATGATAATTTATATTTATGTTTTTATTATAATTAATATTTGAAATATTTTATTTATATTAAGCAGAAGCATATTATTTAGTATAATATATATATATATATATATTTTTAAAAAAAAAAAAAAAAAAAAAAAAAAAGTACAAATTAATTCAATAATCATTTAATTGTTACTTAATAAAAGATAGTTTCTAATCATTTAAATAAGATTTTTAATATTTTATTTATGTTTAATTAATTTGAATAGGACTAGTTTAACATATTTTATTTATTACTTAATTATAGTTTGTTTTATATAATTGAAAAAAAAAAAAAAAAAAAAAAAAAAATTATTTTATTTTTTTTATTTTTTTATAATCATTATAATCATAAATATACATAATAATAAAAAATAGCAAAGGAAATTATTTATCTTATATATATTATATTTTTTGTACTTTAATAACTTTTATTTTTTTGTTTGTTTGTTTGTTTGTTTTTTAATTATAATTTATTACCATTAATATATAAATTAATAAACAATAATACAAATAATTAATTGGTTTTATTAGACTAAAAAAAATAATAAATAATAGATAATATAAATATATAATAAACAAAATTTAAGATTAGAAATATATATTGATTATTTATAATTTAAGTTCTATATGAGAAAATGAAATATAAAAGTATGCATATATATATATATTATATAATGTTTATATATTAATGTATCATTTACAGTAGTAATGATTATTTTAACATGATATTATTAATATTTTTAAAATAACATAATAACATTTATTTCTGGTATTAATAGAAATAAAATAAAAGAAATTTTAATACATCTGGTTTTGTCTTAAATTATATATTGTACTCTAAATTGATCTTATTTAAATATTCTTCTTCTTTATTATTATCTTCATCTACGGTCTTATTTTCATTTATTATTTTATTATTATTTTCATTTTTTATATTCATTAATAATTTTTTTTTTTTTTAATTTCCAATTCATTTTCATTTCTATTTTCATTTCTATTTTCATTTTCATTTTCAACTTTATTTTTATTTTCAATCTCTTTTTCATCTTTGTCACCAATATTATTTTCCTTTTCATCAATAATATCACATACACTATTATTTTCATAACAGTCTATTGTATTTTGAAAATTTATGTCATCATTTTTTTTTATATCAACTTTTATATCAATATTCTTATTTGTATTATAAATTTTGATTTTATTTTCATTTTCATTTATAATTTCATTTATATTATTTAAATTTTTGTCTTCAATGTTTTCTTCTTCTTCTTCTTCTTCTTCTTCTTTATTATTATCTTGTTCATGTTCTATTACATTTATATTATCATCTTCTTTATCATTTTTACTTTCAATTTCATTATTAATTTCATTTTCACTTACACTTCCATTTTCACTTTCACTTTCATTTTCATTTTCATTTTTACTTTCACTTTCACTTTCATTTTCACTTACACTTCCATTTTCACTTACACTTCCATTTTCACTTTCATTTTCATTTTCACTTTCATTTTCACTTTCATTTTCACTTTCATTTTCACTTTCATTTTCACTTTCATTTTCACTTTCATTTTCACTTTCATTTTCACTTTCATTTTCACTTTCATTTTCGTATTCTTCTTCAAAATTAGAAGATGGATATCTATGGCTTTTTTTATTTTTTTTAATTTGCCTTCCCAGAATTTTAATTAGTATCTCTTCATTAATTGTTCCATCAGAATAATTTATAATATCAGAAAGTTTATTTTTTTCATGATGAAGTTTATGATTCTTTCCCATTCTATCGTGATTTTTAAATCTTAAAGGTTTATTATTACCAATTTTAAAATTCATATCAAAATATCTTCCTTTACTCGTGCTTCTACTTCTACTTCTACTTAAATTGTTTCTATGTTCACTATTTCTACTTAGACTTCTACTATTACTAAAACGATTTTTTAATCTTTTTTCATTTCCATTATGAGTTCTTTTCAAGCTCTTTTCTCTACTAATGCTTCTTTCTTTAGATTTCTTTTTATTTCTTAAATTTTTTTTATGATTTCGACTGTGTTTTTTATTATGTTTCATACTATTTAATTTTTTGTGTTTTTTTTGGTTATGATCTTTATTAATGCTTTTTTTACTACCTAAACTTCTATTAGAACTTCTACTAAAACTTCTACTTCTACCTCTTGCACAACTTTGAATTCTACTTAAGCTTCTACTTTTTGAACGACTTTGACTTCTTTTAAATGTTTTTCTTCTTCTTGATGAACGACTTACACTTCTACTGAAATTTCTATTTCTGCTTCTTGAATTACTTTGGCTTCTAATAAAGTTTCTACTTCTGTCTCTTGAACGATTTAAGCTTCTACTAAAGCTTCTACTAAAGCTTCTACTTCTATTCCTACTTCCATATTTACTTCTGCCTCTTGAACGACTTAAGCTTCTGCTAAAGCTTCTATTTATTCTTCTACTTCTATTTCTACTTCCATATTTACTTCTGCCTCTTGAACGACTTAATCTTCTGCTAAAGCTTCTACTTCTACTTCTACTTCCACTTCCATATTTACTTCTGCCTCCTGAATGACTTAAGCTTCTGCTAAAGCTTCTACTTCTACTTCTACTTCCATATTTACTTATGCTTCTTGAACGACTTAGGCTTCTGCTAAAACTTCTACTTCTACTCCTTGAATAACTTAAACTTCTATTTAAATTTCTTCTTTTTGGGCGGCTTAAACTTCTACTAATGCTCCTACCTCTACTTTTTGAACTCTTATGACTTCTTGAATGACTGAAATCTCTATTAACACTTCTTCTTCTTCTATCTCTTGAATAATAATCCTTATAATCATTACTTCTATTTCTTGAATGGCTTCTACTTCTATTATAGGATCTACTTCTTTCTCTTTGGTCATAATCATAATATTTATTATGTCCAAAATATTTTAAACCATTGTATAAATCATAGTAATATGAGATTGATTGGAATGGATTAGAATTCATATTCATGAACATATTTCTATATCTAAAGTCATTTCCATTCATGGATGCAGGACACATGTTAAATGATATAAGTGGATTTGGATAAGAACCCATTGATGGAAGTATTTGATTAATATTAGGATTATTCATATTCATTAAATTCGTCGGATTAAAAGCTTTAGGCATCATTCCTTCAAAGTTATTGCAATACTTTTTAAAATCATTAAATTTATCATTAATACTATTTAATTTACAAAATAAATCGTTTTTATATTTTTCTAATAATTCTTTTCTTTCTCTTTCAACACCATTATTTTGATATGGTGGTATTGGTTCTTGATAATGTCCAAATTCTCTATTATGTAACCTATCTCTATATGATTTTTTTTTATGAATATCATTAAATCGATTATTGTTATTTAAATATAAAGTATCTGGATTATTATCAATATTTTCATTTCCTCCAATATTTTCATTTCCATCAATATTTTCATTTTTTTCTATATTTTCATCTTTTGAAAATTTAGAATCATCATTTTCATCATTTTTGTCAGTATTTTCTTTTTCATTTGATTTTGTTTTTAATATATGATGAGAAGTTTTCTTTAAAATAGATTTTATTGGTTTATTTTTTTCTGATTCAGAAGAGGATGAAAAATTATTTTTTTGTACCCTTTTTTTATTATGTTTCTTCTTTTTACTTTCATGAATTTTCTGTTGATTTAACTTTTTTAAATAATGATTTATGAAACTAGAACATGTTATACTGTCAATATATTCATGAATAATTATACCTTTTTCATCTTTTGTTAAATTAGTTATATATTCTAATGCATATTGCTTTTCACTTTCATTACCCATTACTATTAAATAATTTCTTCAATAGTAATATAAAAAAAAAATAATAACAATAATAAAATAATAAAAAATAAAATAATAAAAAATAAAATAAAATAAAAATAAAATAAATTATGTTAATACAAAAAAATAATAATAATAATAAAATATAATAATATTATATATATATATATATAATTAATAATATAATATATATTAATTAATTAATCATTAAAGATAAAAAATATTATAAAATTACTTTGTATTTTTATTCATTGAATCATCATTAGTTTGATTAGAACTTGAAAATATATCTAAAACATTTCCAAAATTATTACATAAAAGCATAAGGTGTTCTTCATTCAAATTATTATTTGTATCAGATAAAAGAATCATTTGCTTCTTAGAAAGAATAATATTTTTACCATTATTATTAATAATAATCTCTTGATCCATACGTAATCGTTTATTATTTCTTGATGCTTTGGACACTTCGATGTTGCATCGATATCCATTAATAACAGTACCTTGTAAATTGTTTAATGCTTTAATAGCACTATCATTATTATCATAACTTAAAAAAGCATAACTAGATAATTTAAAAATATATTTTATATCATTTTTAGTTTTGTTTTTGTTTTTTGAGTATTTTATTTTCATTATTTTTATAATTAAAATGTTGTTTTTGTTTTTGTTTTTGTTTTTGTTTTTATTTGTTTATTATAAATAATTAAAATATAAAAATAATTAGAAATAATCAAAAAATAAATTAATTTAAAATTATTAATATATTAATATATTAATTAGATTTTTATATATCTATCTATTTAATTAGTTAGTTAGTTAGTTATGCATTCATTCATTCATTTTTTTATCATTTTATCTAGTCATCTACTTATTTCTTCATTTATCTATCTATTTATTTATCTATCTATTTATCTATCTATCTATCTATGTATATATATATATGTATTTATTTATTTATTTATTTATTTATTTATATTTGAATTCTTAATTAAATAATATATAATATCTAAAATTACCATTTAGGATTAAAAACATCTTTTCCTGATAAAATGTGTATTTTTGTTATCTTACCATATATTTCAAAAATATTTTGCAATTCTTCTTTTGTAGTTCTTTGAGATAAATTACCAAGATAAAGTTCAATTGGTGTTTCATCATTATCATTATAATTGTCGATTTCATCAATATTTCTTTTTTTCTTGCTTTTGTTATTCTCTTCATTATCTTCTTCTTTGTTACTATTATTATAATCATCATTACTATCATTATTATCATTATCATTATCAATACCATCATTCTCATTATCATTATCATTATTATTATGTTTATTCAATTCAAAATTTATATTATTTTTACTAATAGTATTATTTAATGGTACAGCGCCTTCTAGTAATAATGCCTTTAAGCTAACTTTGACTTCTTTTGTTTCTGACATTTTTCTTAATTTTGATTTATTTTTTTCAATGTTATATTGATTAATATTAGAATCTGAACTGGAATTAGAATCTGAATTGGAATTAGAATCTGAATTATCACTATCACTATCTGAGCTACTACTATTATCCATATTTTCATTTTCTTCATTTGATTTATTATTACTATCTATATTTGATTTTTTTAATTTTTTAGAAGGAGAATCAGAATTGGAGTCCGAATTGGAGTCTGAGTTGGATTCAGAATCAGAATTTGTGTCAATTTCAGATTTATTATCATCTAAATCATCATTATTTATATCACTGTTTTCATTTTTCTCATTATTTAATTGCTTATTATTATTATCATCTTGATCAATATTAATATTATTTTCATTTAATTTTTTAATATCTAATTCTAAATTTTCTTTATCTATATTATTAATTCTATCAATTCCATTTTCATAATTAGAAATATCACTATTATTATCATTTTTGGCCTCATTATCACCATTATAATCTTCTTTATTTAGTTCTAAATCATTTATTTTATTATCATTATCATTTTCATTTTCATTTTCATTTTCATTTTCATTTTCATTTTCATCATCATCTTCATCTTCATCTTCATCTTCATCTTCATCTTCATCTTCATCTTCATCTTCTTTTTCATTTTGATCTTTGCTATTTTCCTCATCACTTAATAAATCAAAATTATCTTGCTTATTTTTATTTTTATCTTTTGATCTATCTTTTATTAGTTTTTCATTATCCATAATCTCTTTAATATAATGAACAGTATCAGAATCATACTCTAAATCTGATTCTGATTTATCATTACTCTCATCATCCATAATAAATATTAATGATTCATTTAAATCATTATTTGTGTTACTTTTATAATGTTTAAAAAAAAAAAAAAAAAAAAAATATATATATATATATATATATATAATAAAATATATTTAAATTCATAAAATATTTAATTTTACATATTTTTATATCCTTAGCTTTTAAAATTTTAGAATAAAAAATAAAATAAAAAAATAAAATAAAAAAAATAAAATAAAAAAATAAAATAAAAAAAAATAAAATAAAAAATAAAATAATAAAATAAAATAATAAAATAAAATAAAAAAAATAAAATAAAAAAATAAAATTAAAAAATAAAATAAAAAAATAAAATAAAAAAATAAAATAAAATAAAATAAAATAAAAAATAATAATAAAAAATAAAAAAAAAAAAAAATTACCTTTCATTGTCAAGTTTCTTTTTAGAAATATCTATTTCTTCTTGTATTTCATACAATTTTTTTTCATTTTGATTATTATGAGTTATAATAGTTGAATTTATTGTTGCTATATTTATAGTTTGGGTTTTATTATCTTCAATATTCTTCACTGTATTATTATTATCAATATTATCTACAATATTTTCAGTTTTATTAATTTCTTTTACATTTGATGTAACTGAAGTAAATGGAGTTGATGATGTTTCAACAGTATCTTTATTAAATATATTAAATATAGTTTTATTAGATGAAATTTTGAAATTATTATTATGAAAAATATCAGAAGATTTATTAATATGATATGAAGTCATCTCACCTTCTACTAAAAATCCAATATTTAAATTATTATCATTATTGTTAGTGTTACTATTATCATTATTCAAATTATTAATATTAAAAGTATTCATTTTATTTCCATCAATATTATCTTTTTCCATTTCATTTTGATCACTTTCATCCACAAAAGCAAGTATTAAATTATTATTTTTATTATTATTATTATTATTATTATTATTATTATTATTATTATTATTATTATTATTATTATTATTATTATTATTATTATTATTATTATTATTATTATTATTATTATTATTATTATTATTATTATTATTATTATTATTATTATTATTATTATTATTATTATTATTACTTTCATTATTAGTATAACTTTTATCGTCATTATTATTTTTAGTAGTAATTATAGTAGTAGTAGTAGTAGTATTAATATTTAAAGTATTACTATTAATATTAGTATTAGTATTATTATCAACATAATCATTAGTACTATCAATATTGTTGTTGCCATTATCATTATTATTAACATTATTATTATTATTAACATTATTATTATTATTAACATTATTATTATTATTATTATTATTATTATTATTATTATTATTATTATTAACATTTATATTATTTCGTATTTCAGCTCCAGAAGTACTGTAAATTAAATTTGATAATCCTATAATATTTAAATTTTCTTCATTATTTATATTAAAATTTTGTTTATCTTTCATTAGTGATTCATTTGATTTCACATCTAAATTAGAATGAGGCACATCATTAGTTTTCGGTTTTGATGTATAAATTGTATTACCAAAACTAAATAGTCCAATATATTTTGGTTTCTTAATATTTTCAATTTTATCATTTGATTGATCATACAATATTGATCTTTCATATTCGTTATTATTCATTATACTATCATCAAGGTTAAAATCATTTTTATTATCAATGCTTAATGAAATATTTTTAGCAATGGCATCGTCTTCATTATCATTTTCAAATTCACTTGAAGGTGATTCATATTCCATTTTTGGTTTATTTGTTAATTCAATTACTGAAATATTTTCATGATAATATGATGAATTTTTTAAATTAGAAATTACTGAATCATTAACAGGGCTGTCCTCTGGTTCAGAATTTTCAACTTGTTCTTTTTCTAAATTATCTATTCGCTCAAAAACATCTTCTCCAGTAATATTTTTTACATCCGTTATCTTTTCTACAATATGTTCATCAAAAATTTTATGTTGATTAAGTATATTCAATTTATTTGTATTCATCACTATAGTACTACTTTTCTCCATTGCCTCACTATTATCCATATTATTAAATTTCATATCTTTAACTTCATTTTCTATATCCCGGGAAATAGTTGTAGTCATTGTATTAATTAATGGTATTTTCTTTACTGTTTTCTCAATATCAATGTTATTATCATTAATTGGTTCTTTTGTATCTATTACATTATTGAATTCATTGGATTTGACATTTTGAAAATCAAAATTACCAGAATTATTAGAATTGGAAATTAAATTATTTATCTTTAAAGACAATGCCGCTTCAGCTCTAGTAATAAAACTTGTATTATCTTCCCTATCATTATATGTTAATATGATATTTTTTGAGGTATCACTAATGTTTTTCGAAATATTACTTTTTAAAGTATCATTATGACTTATTGGAATTTCTGTTAAATTTTCGGTAATAAATTGATCATTTACTACATCGGTCTTTTTTAATGGTTCATCATTTGTTATATTATTATCTCCTTCAAAATTGGAATTAATTTCTGAATGTGTATTACTTTCTTTCTCCATCTTGTTTATATTATTTTTATTTTCATTCATATTAGACGATGATTCGGAATTATTATTTCTCTCATAATCATTAACTACCAACATCTTTTCTTTATATATAAAACTTAAAAATCCAATTTAAATGTATATATAAATTATTAAAACTAGTATTAAAAGATTTTCTTTAAGTCTTTTATTTCTTATCAAAATTGAAATTCTACTTTTTTTATGGATAAATCCATTAACTAATTATTTCATAAAAAAAAATAAGGAATAAATATGATATTTTTTATAAAAAAATATATGATATATATATATATTTCATTAATTAGAATATATTGAAACATTCATTATATGTTTAAACTTAAAATGTATTCTTTATTTATAATAATATATTGTTAATTGTTAATTATTATTAAAAGTGGTGGTAATAATATTAATAGTAGTAATGCAATTAGTATTAATATTGTTTTTGTAAATTTAAAATTTTAAATTAATTTTAAAAAATAAGAACACAAATTTATTATTACTTATATATAATTATATTTATCTTTAAATATAAATATATATGTCTTGTTTTAAATAAAAAAAAAAATAAATGTATATAAAATTTAATAATTTTTTAAATTTATTATTAAAAATGATTTTATGTAACATAAATATTGTAATATATATATAAAATAATATAAAATAATATAAATTTTATAAAAAGAAATATAATAAAATTCAATGATTATTTTCCATTGAAAGATTTTAATATTCTTATAATTCTAACATTGAAATTAAAGAACAATAATAATAATAATAATAATAATAATAATAATAATATTATTATTATTATTATTATTATTATTATTATTATAATTATTATTAATATTTATTTTATTATTATATTATAATTATTTATAATAATAAATAATTGGTGAAATTAAATATATTAATTATTTAATCAAATAGATATCAATTATTATTGTTTTTATTATTATTATTAAAGAGTTTTTAAAACACTTTAAAAATACTTATTAATCTTATTTTCATTACAAAAAATGATATATATTAATATCACCTACATTTTATAAAAAAAAGTAATATTATCATTTAACAATTATGAGTTAAAATATAAATGATAATTGATAATAAATTGTTATAATATTTTAATGAATCCTAATAAATTTTAATTTATATTAATATAAAAGTTTATTTCTTGTACTTCATTTAAATTCAATAATTTAAAAAAAAATACTATATTTGATAATAATTAACTAATTATTATTAATTCTATTATTTATTTGAAATTTAAGTTAAGTTTTCAATTATTTTTATATTTTAATTGAAAATTTTATTATGTATTATTATAACTAATTGAACTTTTAATTAAATATATTAATATCATAAATTCACATATCATAAATATATTTTAATAATTAATATAAAAATATAATAAATTGAAACAAAAAAAAAAAAAAAAAAAATTGAGATTTGAGAATATTAAAAATAATATTTATCCTTTAGGTTAAAACTATTAATTAATTTCTTCTCTCTATGACTGTTCAGGTGATCACTGAAAAGAAGATCGTTATATAAAGCGACGTATAGGGAATATCTTTTCACATTAGTCTTGCTTAAAGAGAGGTTCGCATAGACGAGGAAAAAGGATGGTAAAGCATAGACGAGGCCCTCTCATTAATCCAAGCCTAAAAAAAAAAATAAAAAAATAAAAAAAAAGAAATAATAATCAATAGACTATAATTAAATATAAATTTAAATAATGTTAAAAATTTAGTAATAACAATACATATTTTTATATCAATAATTTCTGACCAATTTTCAAGAAACTCTATATATTTTATATTTATAATTAATTCCATTTTTACTTATTTTAATTAAGAATTAAATTAATTCTAAAATTTAAAAATAATATATACACCATAATTATAAAAAAATTATAATTTTTTCTTATTTGAACTTTAATATATATATATATATATTTTCTATATAATAAAATGAAAAATATATTTAAATTAAAAATATATATATATGTAATTTCAAAGCAAAGAATAACTTTATTAAATACTATATTAAAAGTTAACTTTATTCACTTTTTATTTATTTTATGATTTATAATATTTTTCTCTAAATTTTTATAAATATATTTTATATAACTTTTTTTTATTATTATTATTATTATTTTTATTTAGATTAAGAAAGTAAATTAAAATTTAAATCTTATTATGTTTTAATAAATTAAAGTTTTTAATTAATAAAAAGAATAATTGTATAAACTAATTTTATTATTTTTCCATTTCATTTATAAAATTAATTTCAGTAAACTTTCTATTTTTCAGCTAATTTTTAAATGAATTCAAAAATAAGATTATATATTTCCATTCTATACTTCTTCTTTATTAGAAATCATTCAATAAAAAAAATTAATAAAATAAAATAAAGCAAATAATTACTATAAATTAATATAATTATACACAAAAAAAATTATAACAAAAAATAAGCAAAATTATTGCTTTATAATATACAGTTTTTAATCATTATATTATTCTTTTATATATATATATATTTAAACAATTATTAAATTTATGAACTTTTTAATATTTTATAAGAAATTTAATCGAAACTTTTCAAATTCTATTTAATATGTTTTAATATATCTTCCAAACAAACAAACAAATAAAAAATTAAATGAAAAAAAGAGAAAATTAGAAAATAGGATAGAATAAAAATAAATGACACTAATTTTATTTCTCGTTTACTTTTAAAATCAATAAAATTACTGATAACTTTATATTAACTGTTTAATGGAAACATTTATATAATTCTTACTTTTGAAATATTATATAATAAAAAGAAAAAAATAATAATAATAAAAATAAAAATAAAAAAATAAACAATAACAATAATTAAGATAAAAATATAATAATTCTCAAATAAGAAAAATTCAATATTAAATTTAATTTTTAGTAACAACGATTATCTGATATTTCCTCATAAAATAAAAATAAACTTTCTTCATAACAATATATTATAATGAATAAATATAAATAAGCCGACACATTATATATATTTCATTTTTCTTACAACTCAATCAATATTTTTATAACCAATTTAATTAATTTATTAATAAATATTTTTTTTATATTAAAAATTAGTATATTAATATTTAAATAATTTATTTTTATAGCTTAAATTAATAATAAAAATAGAATAGAATTCAATTTATAATAATTAAATGTAATTTATATATATTTCTTCATTTTGAATTTAAGTCTTATTTTAATAACTTTTTCTGATATAAATTTAATTATTTTATCTAATTATCTTTTTTCAAGGCAGCTTCTGGGTCCTTTAAATATAATTCTGGATCAACATCTTCTGGATAAATTGGATCTTCACCACAAGCATAACATTTTGTGGCACCAAGTTTGTTTAATTGCTTACATCTTGGACATGGCCAATCAGTACTAATTTCTTCCTCCTTCTTCCAAACAGCAGAAACTAGTTTAATAACAAGGAAAACACAAAAACCAACAATAACAAAGTTAATTAAAGTTTGAAGGAAATTACCAAAATTAATCGTGACAGCACCGTATTTAGCAGCTTCTTCTCTAGTTCTGAACTTTGTTCCATCAGTAGCATTACCATGATCAACAACCCAGAATTTTTCAGTTAAAGTTTTACCTCTTGTTATTAAACCAATTATTGGAGAAAAGAAATCATTAACAATAGAATTAACAATATTTGTGAACGCAGTACCAATGACAACACCAGTAGCTAAATCTATAACATTACCCTTGTTAAGGAATTTAATAAAATCTTTGAAAAAACCAACACCTTTTGAGGCAACCTTAGTAGCACCCTTTCCAACAGAAAGAACAACACCTCCGTCCTTGTTTAATGTTTCAGATGAAGTCATATTCAATACTAAATGAATAAAAAATTTAATAAATAATAAAAAATATTATTAATATACTTATTAAATCAATTTTAACTTTGATATTTTTCCATTACTCTTCATTATTTAATTTTTTTTATTGTCTTAATACTGAACTATTTGTATTAATAATTATTACTTTTTATATTCAAATAAGTTAATTATCACATACCTTATATTCAAAAATTCAACAATTTAAAAAATAAATTTCTTTCTTTAAAAAAAAATTTTATAACAAAAAATAAACGATGATATAAAAAACTAAATTTTTGTCTTTTTATATGAAAGAAAAAAATATATAAAAAATATTTTATTTTATTTTCATTTAAAAAAAAATATAATTATATAAAATATATATTTAAAGTTTAAATACAAAAGCCAATATACTATAATATATATAATTAATTTTAAAAATTAAAAAGTATTTCATAATTAATATATTTTTAATTATATTAAAATAATTAAATATTAAATTTTTATATAATATTATATATTAATTCAATGTATTATATTATATATATTAATAATATACATAAATTATGAAATAAAAATATATTTAATACTACTATTAATTTATTAGAGTTATTAATAGTTATTCACACTAATATTTAATTAATATATTTCAAAATAAATTACCAATACAACAAAATTTTATGATATAAAAATTTAAATTAATTTATAGATTATATCTATTTTAACTTTTCTATATGCATTAATTAAAATATATAATTGATTATATTGCTATTATTTTATATCTTAGAATAAAGTAAATTATTAAATTATAAAAATTTTAATTACGTTTACATTATTGTAAAATGTAAAATGTATTCTATGAACATAAAACTTTAGAATGTTTTTTTTTTATATTGTTGCACAATAAAATGTAATGATAGGATTGCTTAATAAACTATGTAAATTTATTAAATTTTCAATTTTGGCTATTAATAGGAATATAGTGCTAAGTAATAAAAAAATTGAGAATAGTAAAAATTGATAAAGTATTGAATTATTTACTAATTTTTCATTATTATAATTTATTTTTTGAAAAAAAAAAGTCTTATATTTTTTATAATAAAAGAATAGTATGTTAAAATACATATATATGGAAAAAAAAAAATTTTAATATATTGTGAATGTAATGAAATTTTTCTCTATTAAAAAAAAAAAAAAAAAAAAAAAAAAAAAAAAAAAAAAAAGATAATTAAGAGCTTATCAAATAATAAATATAATATATAAGTACAAATATCTTAATTTATAATTGTAATTATTTTAAAAAAAAAAAAATAAAAAATATTAAAATTAAACTTTAATTATTATTAAAATAAGATTTCTTAAATAAATAACCCTTTCAATCAACAAATAAATAGTATAAAAACTAAAAATAATTATTGAAAGTTTTTAATAAAAAATATATATAAATATCTACATTTAAATATAGAATATACATTATTTATAATCCATGGCAATTATTTGAATTTTTAAATAATTTTAAATAAAATAAAATTTGAAAAGAAATAAGACTTAAAAAAAAACAAATAATTAAATATGTTATTCTATTGATATAAATTAAAATTTATACATAAATATATTTAATAAATATAAATTACTTTTTTCATTAATTATAATTATATAGATATTCATATTTGATAATTATATTTTTTTTTCAAATGTTAAATTTATTAGATTTTATTTTTATTTTATATTTAATGTATTATTTACTAAAAAAAAATTTTATTATTCACAATAGATTTTCTATCTATTTATTCTATAATAAAAAATAATTAGGATTTTTTTAATTAATTTCCGTATTTCACACTTCAAACAAAAGAAAACTAAATTATTGAAAAGCAAATGTTTTTATTTTTTTAAAAAATTATTAAGTAGGTATTATTTTTATTTTATATTTAATGTAAAATTTACTAAAAATTTTATATTGTCCAAAGTTTATTTCATTAATTTTATATTCTTTATATATATATATATATATATATATATATATATATTTTTTTTTTTTTTTTTTTTTTTTTTTTTTTTTGATAATTAATAAATATAAAAGATTATCACACAAATTTATTTATTTCATAAACATTTTTTACAATTGTATATTCTATAAAATATATGAGCATTCTTATTTTTTCAGCCCTAAATTCCGGATTAATTATTTAATATGTTAAATATAGAAAAAATTTATATAATTAAATAATAATATGATTGTTTTAATTTGTTATTTTTTTTTTAAATAATTTTATGTAACCCATATATATTTAAAAAAGTTTATTTAAAATATAAGAATAAATAATTAATATATATATAATATATAATTAATAATAATATATATAATAATGATTCATTCATTGCATAATTCATAAAACAAAATTTTAAATATGAATGATAAATAAAAATAAAAATAAATATTTATTTTTTAAATATCCCTTATTTCATAATCAAATTACTAATGATATTTAATATATAAAAAAATAAATTAAAATATTGAAAAATACATTAATTTGTAATTAAATATAAATTTTATTATAAAGAAATTTATTGTATCAAATGTTGTATATATTACAATTTATCTGTCATATAATAATTTATTATATTAAATGATAAAATATTGAATGAACAACAAAGTTTAAAAAAAATAATTAAATAAATTTAAAATATATACAAATAATTTTGAACAATACACTTAATTTATATATATATATTTAAATAACTATTTTATTAGCTATTAAGCTTTTTTACTATGTAAATGTATAATTGTATGATGCAGAATTATGTTAATGTCGTATTATATTTTATATTCTTATATCAATCATTTTATATAAATTTTATTACAATATTATATGTTACATCAATAACAATTATATATTCAATCTTTTTTATATTATGATAAAATTTTCAATTTGATATGGATTAACTAAATAGAGTTTGTGTAAATATTAAACTCTTAGTTTTTAGTTTTTCCATTTCACTACTTTATATATATATATATATTTTTTTTTAAAAAAAAAATTTTATTCCTCTTTACTCTTTACTTTTTTACATTATAATTCATATCGTATAATTTATCTATTTCTTAATAAATTACTAGTAATATTTTTTTAAAAAAAAAGAATTAATATACATCCAATTTATCTTTTATCATTGTATTAGTTATAACATACACTTTTTTAAGTTTATCAAAATTGTTACTTAGTATTTTGTTTTAAAATGAACAACTAAATTATATTTTCACTATTTAATTCACCTATTTTAACATCTTAACTATTTTTATTTATCATCTTATTTATTAAATCTTTATTAAGCATATACCTAAAGAATTGGATTATTAATATTTTTTTTTATTTCCGGTGTATACCACCCCTTTGGAGCAGTGGGAATATTTAGGTAGTCACACATTTCCTTTTTCAAAGACAGAATTGTCTGGATTATTATCAAAAAATATAAAAATTCATTTATAATTTATTTCCATATTATTTATTATTTTTAATATAACGTAGTATAATTTTTAATAATATATTTTAAAAAATATTTCACATATATTTTTTAATTGACACAAATTAAATCATACATTAATATATTTAATAATAAATATTAATATTTAATTTCATAGTTAACATATTAAAAATTTGATGTATTTTATCGAATTTTCAAAATATAAAATATTACCATTAAAATATTAATAAATTATAAATTTTTTAAAATTAAAATTTAAAATTATTAGTAATTACAATAAGGTTAGCACTATAAATAATTAAATAATTAATGTAAAAATTAAAAATAAATAAATAATTTTAAAGAATAATAAATAATTTTCCAAATATATTATTATGATTTGACTTCAATATTATTTTTCTTTCGTTCTTTTTTTTTTAAAACAAAGAAAAAATTGACTTTCTCAGAACTAAATTATTTATGTTAATATATATAGACTTGTTATAAATTATTATTATTAAACATTTCAAATGAAGAAAAAATTATTAAAAAATTAATTGCTATATAAATAGCAAGAAAATATATATAAATATATATTATATAATATATATTAAAAAATATTTATAATCATTATATGTTTAATATCCATTTCTAATTATTTATTTATTGTATATAACTGTTGTATAATTATTAATATATTTATTTTACTAGTAATTATCTCTAAAAAATTCTTACGTATTGAAACTAAATACTTTTTAAAATTTAAAGTTAAATACAATTTTAAAAAATATATAATAAAAATTTATAATTACGCTTTATTATTTTTTTACTATTTTTTTTTAATAAAAATATCATAATAAATCAATAAAAGGTATAAAAAAAATTATTACTTTTACCTTAACAATAAATAATAAATAATGTATTTTTAATGACAAAAAATAAAAAAATTTTTTTTAAGGTCATATCATATTGAGAATTTATAATTATATTAATCTTTTTCATGGATTATTTTTTACAATTGGTCAAAATAAAATTGGTTAAAAATATCAAGATAAAAAAAAATTAATTAATTGAATTTATTATTACTAAAACATAAAAAAAAAAAAGATATTTTATTTGATAATAATTTTTATAATATTTGATTTTTAATTAATTATTAAAAAAAATTTATATTAAAATTTTCAAATTATCACAAATTTATATATTGAATATATATTATTAGAATATATTTCATTTATTCTTAATTTTTATTTAATTCAATTTATAATTTTTTTTTCCTTTTTATAAAGCAAATTTATTCTATTAAACCGAATATTTATATAAGATATTATTTATAAAAAGTATATTTATATAAGATATTATTTATAAAAAGTATAAATTTTATTATTTAATCTATAATTAATAAAATATTAAATAATAAAGTTATAATTAAAATAAAAAATATATACTATTTAAAATTAATCCATTTCTCAATAAATTGTGAAACAAACTTATTCAGTGCCATAAATACTGAATTTTCTGTTGTTGATTTTAATAAAAAATAATAATTATCTAATTAAATATCATAAATAGTCTTTTTTTTTTTTATTTTTTTTTTATTTTTTAACCAATGGAAAAATTTTATTTTTTAAAAAATTATTTCTTTAGCAATTAAAATAACATTATAATTAAAATATGACTGTTAAATTATTAATTTCAATAATGTTGAAATCATAGCATTTGTATTAATAATTTCTTTTAAAAAAAAATAAAATTAAAATCTACTTTAATACTTAAATAATATTAAATTATTTTTAATTTTTATATTTAATAATAACTAATTTTTTTTTTTTATTTTTGATGTGAAAAGCATCAGCCCCCCAGGGGCAGATGCTTTTCGCATAAGCAGATAATATTCCTGCTGGACAGCCTTACTGATTGATCAGCATTGGTGCTCTGACATGCATATTATTGCTGAGAATTTTTCTAGTATGTTTTTTCTATAGGAGTGCTTGAGGCAAGGAAAATATAACCTAACCCATCAACATACGTACTAGCTCTCCTTGGCTTATCAGTAAAATTTTGATTATTAATTTAACGCCCCCACATTTTTTTTCTTTTTTAAATAATTGTAATTAAATAAAAATAGAAATAAATATAAAAGGGTTAATTTTTTTTTTAATAAACTCATAATTTATAATATATGAGAGTTGCATTTCGCTAAGTGAGTATTGATATAAATAAATGAATAAATAAATAATAATACAAAATAATTTTTTTTAAACTTGTTTTAACTTAATATTAATAATATTTAATTTTATTTATTAATATATTTACTTATTTATTAATTTTCAATTTGGCGAAATGCACCACACCACTCTCTACATCACTAAAGTAGAATACATACCTACATGAAAATATGATACATACCCAAATGTTGGTAATTCCCTTGTAAATATAAAAATGACAATACTTGCGCAACTTTTCCATGCCATAATAATAATGAAAAAGTTCATTTTTTACAAATTTAATTTTTCATTGTAAATGTTAATTAATGTAAATAGTAATAATTAATAATAATCAAACAACATAATAAAAACTATATTAATTATAAATGAATAATAATTCTTAGTTATTTTAATTATATGTATATAGATGTAAATATAAATTAGAAATTATAATAATTTACACTATATATATATATATATATTTATTTACTAGAAGAAGTTATTGATATAAATTTAATATTCTTTGGTTGATTTTCATTTTATTAATAAAACTTTAATAAAATTAATATTTCAGGGTTAGATTATCATATTTATCAAATGCTTTATTTCATATATTTATTTAAAGAGTTTGATATATAACTAATTAATTTAATATTAATTATTTATTTAATTATATTATTTTTTTTATTCACTTTTATATTTATAAAAAATTTGTTTTTGAAGAAGTGATAAAATTTTTTTTTTTTTTTTTTTTTTTATTCTGGGAATTAATGAAAGAAGAGATAGTTAAGTCCTTTAAACTCTTTCTTTTTATGTATGATAGTAAACGTCATAATTAAGGTTTGGCACCTTGCCAGTGATCTCCTTGAATTATCTTGGGATGAGACAACGATATGGTCCTCAAAGATCAACGTGTAACCAAATTTTTATCTGTATATGACATATATATATACCTCTTCCTATAATGTAAGCCCAGAACTCTTATTGTATCAAAATTCCAAAGGCATATTCTGATCATAGTTTTGCTGACGGCAGATATACTCATCTACGGTTGTATCTTTGGTACTAGTCATTGCTAAATGTCTTAATATTAAATTTTCAGTAATATTCAAAGCAAAAATCTTAGAAATTTTGACATAGTCGAGGTCGAAAAGTGATTAATTTTAATTGAAAATAATTATAATAAGGTATAATATATTTTAATTGTATAATTATTTCAGAACTTAAAAAAAAAATATTGACTATTAAAGATAATTGTTTAATTTTATAAAGATATTTTTTATTTTAATATTTATTAAACAAAAATGCCTGTACAAATTTATTTATATTTAATTAAATATAATATATGTAACTTTTTATTTGATAAAATATTTATATTTTTTATTATTTTTCAAACTTTCAAATCTTATTTACTTTTAAAATGATTAAATATATATATATTTTTTATAAAACAATACTAAACTAAATGGATATTAAAATAGGTATAAATAATAAATAAAATAAATCATTAACAAATAGAATTATCAAAATTTAAAAGTAGTGATTTGAGTAGCCTATTTAATATCACATACAACATCCAATATACACTCAATAAAAAAAATATATATATGTATTTTTATTTTTAAAATCCTCATTTAAATTGAAATATAATTTTTTTTTTTTTTTTTTTTTTTTTTTGAAATGGAAATTACAATTGATAAAAATAAAAAATAATATTATATTCCAATTAAAGCAATAACAAAAAAAAAAAAAAAAAAAAAAAAAAAAAAAAAATATATATATATATATATATATATATAAATATATATATTGTTAAAGGATAAATAAATTCGAAAAGTAAAGTTTTTATTAATTTTCATTCTCATTTTCATTTTATACATCTAATACATATGTTTCACAATACACATTATTTGTTTTAATTCCATTAATTCCATAATATAACATTGTTTTTCATTTTGAGCATATAAAATGATTTTTATGAAAATATTTTCCATCGTATTCAATGTATATATCTATAATAAGCTTATTACATTCAGGGCACTATAATGAGTTTTTATAGTGTTGTTCGCAATATGGTACATTATCAATTTTATAAAATGTATTTTCAAATATAACACCACATTTCTTTTGTAATTTAATTAAAAGAAATTTAGTTAAATTGATTAAAATTTCATTTTTTTTTTTAAAAAAAAAGTGTGTGTATAATTGCATATTTATTATTTTCTTTAATAATAATAATAATAATATATATATATATTTTAAATAATTATATTAATTGATAGGAATAAAAGAAAAAAAAAAAAAAGTTATTTTGCATTTGAAACCATTTGAAATAATAGGATTGATAAACATTGTTCAATGTTTCAATAAAGTCACCATTTTTTTTTTCATTACAGCTAGGACACGTTAATACATTATTGATACATTAATACATTATTGGTTGTATTTTCCATTTTTGGATTAATAAGAGATTGTCGATTATTAGAATTCTTTTCATGACTTGAGTGTTACGTTATTAAAATATCTGATTTAATTAATAATATTATTAATAGTAAATTGAACTATAAATAAAAATGATTATTTATTTGTTAAATTAATTTTTAACAAAATATTCAATAATAAATAGTAGATATTTATTAGATTATTCATTAATCAACAATTTCATTTTAAAACAATAATTTAAGAATGAAGATAAGGAAAATTATATAATTTTATTTTATTAAATATTTTTATTAGATTACTATTGTTCTTTATGATAATATTTGATTTTATAGTAAAAAAATACTATTTGTGATAATTGAAAATAATAAATACGTTTAAATATTTAATAATTCCTTTGTATTTATGGATATTTTTCAGTTTTCAAACAAATTATTTTTTTTATGATAAAGTATAAAATTGAAATTTCACAAATTAAATAATAATAAATTATAAATAATTTATATTCATTATACTCTTCTTTATTAATATATGACACAGGGAAATTTAAAATTTATTTAATTAAAATAATAATTTTTATTTCATATTGAAGAATAAACAAATAATAAATAAATCGAATAAAAAAAAGAAAAAAAAATTTTTATAATATCTATTTTTTTTTTGAGTATGAAAATATGATAATATCCGCAAAAAATCATAGAAATTATAATTTTTAATTAAAAAACTTTCTGTCTTTGACCCTAAAAAAAAGAAAACAGTTTTTTTACTTTATATTAATTAATATTTAATATAAATGAAAAAAACCAAATTTTTTTTTTAGGGTCAAATATTAATTAATATATATTTAAAATATTAAAACAAATCGATAGAACATATTCTTAATACGAAATTAATTTTTTAATAAGTATATCGTTTTATCTTTTTTTTTTTTTTTTTTTTTTTTTTTTTTTTTTTTTTTTTATTACAAATATATACTAAAAGTTATATATATTGAAAAATTAAAATAAATAATATAACTATTATGGAATACTAATTCTAATAACACTTCATCCCCACAATATTGAATTAATTTATATCAAGAAATTGTGGATTAATAATGAAATAATTAATTGTATAAATAAATTAATAAAACTGAAAAAAAATAGTCAATAATTAATAATGATAATTAACTATGAAATGAATAGGAGCTATGAAATTGATAATATTTTTTGAAGATAATTCTTGTGCTAATAAAAAAAATAAAATAATATTTATGAATAAAAAGTTATATGATTGAATTATTCATAGTTATTATTTTAATTTTTTTTTGATAATATTTTATAATAGAAATTTAAATATAAAATTTACACGAAATTTAATAATTTTTTTTTTAAATTATTAATTTAAAAATATATTAGATATAGAGATAGTGAGAGACTATTAAATTGGTATACTAAAAATTAATTTCATTTCAATTTTTATTTTAGTGATATTGGATTAAATAATTAATTTTTGTTGTGTTATAGTTTAAAGATTGGACAATTAACATCAATAATAATAATAATAATAATAATAATAATAATAATAATAATAATAATAATTAAAAATTACTTTGTAATAAAAAAAATAATATTTATAATATTTAATACATATTGTTTAAAATAATAATGATAATTAAAATATGATTTATAGTGTGATGAATCAAAAGAAAATAATACAAATAAATAAATAAATAATAAAAAATAAATAAATAAATAAGTAAATAATATATATTGAATTATTTTATTTTTTGATTATAGAAATAAATGTATAATAATAAAATATTAGTAATAATAACAATAGTAAAATAAATAATTGTAATAACATAAATAGGTAAAATATTACAATAATAATAACAATTTTCATAACTTTTCTTTATTTGTCATAAAAATTGATTTATTTTTATATAATTTATAATTATATTATAATAATATTCAAAAATGGTAACTGATCTAAACTTTATTCTGAAATATTTAAGGAGGTTTATATAATTATACATTTCTGTATTTATTATTTATAAATAATTTTTTATTTATTAAACAAACCGCTGTTTAATGGAGTGACACATAAATTTTACTTTTGGAGGAGGAAAGTTCTTAATAGTTATTATTATTATAAGTTATTAATTAAAATATCTTTCTACCAATTTTAATTGTAATGTAACAATATAAATAATCACATGACCAATTCATATTTTTATTTTTAAATTTTGATTTATTAAAATATTATAGATTTAACTATAATAGGAAATAATTTGATATAAAGTTATTGATATAGAAAAAAATTTTATTGAGTTGAAAAAAAATTTTTACTTTCACTATCTATGAAAAAATAATATATGATTCTTAATAATAAGAGATATCATATACCTTTACTTTTATAAAAAAGATTAAATATGTTTTATTGTAAAATTGCCATTAATATAAAAGCTTTTTTTTTTTTTTTTTTTTTTATCAATTTTTATACAATCGTTATTATGAAAGCTTTTTTTTTTTTTAATTACATACACTTTTACAAGATAAATATGAGGCAATTAATTATTAATAGTATCAAATAAGATTCGTATTTATATGTAAATAATTTGATAGTTTTATTCGGGCCTAAAATTAATATTTAATATTATAATATTCCATTCATTTTAATTGCATCAATTTTAATTTAAAAACATTTTTTATTTAAAGATTTGATATTATTACAAATTTTAACTTTATTTTTTTAATACAATATTTTAGTTTAACTTATACAAATTCATTAGCTTGATTATTATTATTACTATTATTATGATTATTATTATTATTTAAAATAAATAATAAAATAATAAAAAGTTTTAGTTAAAAATTAAATAACAATTAATTATGATTAATAAATATCGATATAATACAAAAAAAAAAATCTAATAAAAAAAAATCAAATAGATTTATTATACATTTATGAAAAAAGAAATTAAATTACTTAATTTATTTGATATTTCAATTATGTAATTATTCATATTATAATGATATTTTATTTATATTTTAATATATTAAAATGGTCAATTAATATATTGAATGATTTAAACGATTTTAATAATAAAAAAATTTTTTTAATAAAGGATTATACTCTATGGAAATTGATCGAATTAGCTTTAAGTGGCTTGCCCAATGAGAAGATTTAGATTTAATCTGATTCTATATAATGATTATAAAGTAATAAATGTAAATATAAATATTTATTAAAAAATTTTTACTATAGTAAAATTATATAATCATAATATATATTTAATTATACTAAATCAAATTATAAAAATATTTATATATTATATAGTTAAATGGATCATATATTAAAACTTTTTTAAATGATACATTAAATACTTTTTATTAATATATCAAAAGAAATGTAATGAATAAATTTTATTGGTCAATTTGAAAAAAACGAAATATATAATAAGGAAGGTAACTGCTGTTTTTTTTAATCTTTACCGAAAAATTTAAAATTTTATTTATATTATTATAAATATTATTTTTATAACAACAAATAATTAATAAAATGGCTATTACTAAGGTTCACGCTCGTCAAATCTTCGATTCCCGTGGTAACCCAACTGTTGAAGTTGAAGTTACTACTAACAAGGGTCTCTTCCGTGCTGCTGTTCCATCTGGTGCTTCCACTGGTGTTCACGAAGCTCTTGAACTCCGTGATGGAATTAAGGCTGATTACGTTGGCAAGGGTAAATATTAAAAAATAGATAAAAATAAGGAAAATTATATGTAATAAATAATTGTTAATGAAAAGAAAATGGAAGAAGTAAATTTAGTGATTGTAATAATAAAATTATAATATTAAGAAAAAAAGCAATTGAATAGAAATAAAGAATATTGAAAAGTTATATTAATAAAATTCATAAGAAAATAAATAAAAGGAGTTATATAATGAGTTTGATATGAAATATTAAAAGAAATGGTATTAATTAAAATACGTAAATAATCTTTAAATATTTATTAATAAAGGTGTCTTAAAGGCTGTTGAAAACGTTAACAAGACAATTGCTCCAGCTCTTGTTGCTGCTAATCTTGATGTTAAGAACCAAAAGGCTGTTGATGAATTCCTTCTTAACTTAGATGGTACTCCAAACAAGAGTAAGCTTGGTGCTAATGCCATTCTTGGTGTTTCTCTTGCTGTTGCTCGTGCTGGTGCCGCTGAAAAGGGTGTCCCACTTTACCAACACTTAGGTGAATTAGCCGGTAACAAGGGTCCATGGATTCTTCCAGTTCCATCCATGAACGTTCTTAACGGTGGTTCCCACGCTGGTAACAAGCTTGCCATGCAAGAATTTATGATTCTCCCAACTGGTGCCAAGAGTTTCACCGAAGCTCTTAAGATGGGTTCTGAAGTTTACCACGCTCTTAAGTCTGTCATCAAGGCCAAGTACGGTCAAGATGCCTGTAACGTTGGTGATGAAGGTGGTTTCGCTCCAAATATTCAAGATAACAAGGAAGGTCTTGAACTCTTAAAGGAAGCTATTGAAAAGGCTGGTTACACTGGTAAGGTTAAGATTGGTATGGATGTTGCCTCTTCTGAATTCTACAAGGATGGTAAGTACGATCTTGACTTCAAGAATCCAAACTCTGACCCATCCAAGTGGATCTCTGGTGAAGAACTTGGTAAATTCTACAAGGAAATCACTTCTGAATACCCAATTGTTTCTATTGAAGATCCATATGATCAAGATGATTTCGATTCTTGGACTAAGTTCAGAGCCGATATGGCTGATAAGATTCAAATTGTTGGTGATGATCTTACTGTCACTAACCCAAAGCGTATTGCTATGGCTATTGAAAAGAAGGCCTGTAACGGTCTTTTATTAAAGGTTAACCAAATCGGTACTGTTTCTGAATCTATTCAAGCTGCTCTTGATGCCTTCAACGACGGTTGGGGTGTTATGGTTTCTCACCGTTCTGGTGAAACTGAAGACACTTTCATTGCTGATCTTGCTGTTGGTCTTAAGAGTGGTCAAATCAAGACTGGTGCTCCATGCCGTTCCGAAAGATTAGCTAAGTACAACCAACTTCTCCGTATCGAAGAAGAACTTGGTGCCAATGCTACCTACGCTGGTGAAAACTTCCGTCGTCCATTCTAAATTAATTAATATTAATTATATTTTGAGTGTGATGTAAATAAGAAATTATTGCATTTAATTTTATTTAAAAATTGTCAAAAATAATTTTGCAAATAACACTATCAAAATAATTTGATATATATTTTATAAAAATTTTAAAAATAATATAAATAAAATAGAAAAATTAAAAGGGAAGAAAAAAAAATCAATGAAAAATTGTAAAAATTAAATAAGAAATAATTAAAAGAAAAAATAAATAAAATAAAACATCAATTAAAATTAAAAAAAAAAAAAAGAGTTTGAATATTGTTAAATGTGTGTGTGCGATGTGTGTATATAAGAAGTTTTTGTATTATATTTTAAATTATAAATGGATTTTAATTTTGGTGTATTATGTATATATATAAGAGATATTAATTTTTCGTCATCCAAAGGAATTAAAGGTAGATGTTTCCAATTTATAAAAAAATCTATATATTTAACTTCCAAAGCCAGAGTTAAAATTGATGATCAATATTAGGAATCTTTTAAAATTAAGAAAGGTGATAGACAAGGTTGTCCACTATCACCAATTCTTTTCAATCTTTTTATTAATGACATTAAATGCCTTCAATTCATTACTGATTTTTAAATTTCATCGATGATCTCTATGTTTTATTCCTTAGGAAGATTAGAGCGTTTAATCCTCTTTCTTCCTATGACTCTATTTCTGATTTTGAAGATTATATCAATCATTATATATACTTGTTCCTTCTTGGTGGGACTTTAGTTTTAAATGAACTACATTTCGATAGTGGGGAACAGAGACATTTAAATGAACTACTTTTCAAAGGTTCATCTGAGTCACCTGTTCCAAAAATTGTGGGCTTGGCGGAATTCTTAACAAATGCAATACCTATCATAAGTAGTTCGTTTGAGCTATTATTTGATAGGTATTGCAAAATATCAAACTTAACCAAGAGCGTCGACGTCGTACTGATAAGGCATAATGAAAATACAGGATTATCATCTATTACTACGAAGGGTGATTCTCGCCCTAGTAGCTCAATAAATGATGAATCCGGGGAGAGTTTAGTGGACACCACACTATCTATTTTAAGGATGTTACTTCTAAATTTTATTTCTTTTTTATTTGATAGGAAGGGTAAAATTCCCGCATAGTACAACTTGCCGAAATACATAGTATTTTCGTGCTTTTTTATTTTTTATTTTTTATTTTTTAATTTTTTATTTTTAATTTCTAATGTACTTTTCACCTACATGTATTTTTTAAAATAAAATTTAATAAAGTTTTTGGAAGTGTATTCTCTTCCCTGTCTAAAAAAAAAAAAAAAAAAAAAAAAAAAAAAAAAAAAAAATTCATTACTGATTTCAATTTATTCAAATTCAAATGCAGATTCAAGTCAAAATTCAAATTCAAGTTCAAATACAGATTCATGTTCAAGTTCAAGTACAAGCTCAAGTTCAAGTTCAAGTACAAGTTCAAGTACAAGCTCAAGTTCAAGTTCAAGTACAAGTTTAAGTACAAGTTCAAGTTCAAGTTCAAGTACAAGTTTAAGTACAAGTTCAAGTACAGGTTCAAGTTCAAGTTCAAGTCCAAGTTCAAGTACAATTTCAAGTTCAAGTTCAAGTACAAATTCAAGTACAAGTTCAAGTTCAAGTTCAAGTACAAGTTCAAGTTCAATTTCAAATTTATGTTTAAATTCAGTTTCAAGCTCAGATTCAAATTCAAATTTCAGTTCAATCAATTATAATAATTCCAATAATATTAATAACACTACCCCGAGCAGGGGTGTACTCGATTTATGTATTTAAATCGCCTGCAAGGGGAATTAACTTTACTCTTATAAAGTAGATCCACAGTACTGGTGCAAAATAGTAGTAAAGTTATATTTTGTGTTAATTAATAACATTATGCGCAATGGTAATGTTATTGGTAAAATTTTTCTGGTGAACACTCACTGCGGAATATAATGGTGCATTTTTGGAACATTGTTAAATAAGTTACACCCAAGAATTAGTAATACATTTTCATTGTATTTCTATTTTCATGTAGTATTACTATTCTCATGTAAGAATCTATTGTATTCAATTGTATTTCAACTTTATATTTCATGTATCACGTTGTAAGAGATTGATTCACTCTAAATCTTGTAGTAATTTATTTAACTCCCCCAATGAAGTGGACTGTTTTTCCAGGTCCATGGAGGGTTGATGGAAAAGGAATAACCTATATCAGGTGTACTAATTACAGCTTTCTGTGATTCTGATGATAATATATGGTTATCCTTTCTAAAGTGGCTTCTAGTACGAAGAGTGAAAACTGGAATACTGGAAGACTGTAGAAAGTGAACCTGATGTTTTATATTGTTTTAAACTGGATATGTAGTAACATTGGAGTTGTATAATTAATAATATCATGTAGTTTCTACATATTATCATTGTAATGAATCTATTGTATTTTTTACTTTAGCATTATTTTGTATATGTATTTTTCTATAGTATTTTTTATACTTTCATGTAGCTATTGTAAAATGGAAATGTAGGAGATTGATTCACTCCAAAGCTTGTGTTTAAGACATTATTTAACGGATGGGAATCTTTTTATAGTTTTTCACAACTATTATTTCATTAACATTTAAATTTTATATTATATATGATTATTTTACAGAAATTTTTACATAAAACAGGAATTTATAATTGAAAATCATTAATTAAAAACTAGTCAACACAAAAAGAAAGAAAAACAAACAAGTTTTAGCAAACAATATACACGAAAGAGAAGACAACAGCAATAAATTTTTATTTTTTTTTAATTTTTTAATTTTTTACTAATTTTATTTTTTATTTTTATATTACATTTACTTTTTATTAATATAGATAAGTTTTTTATTTTATTATGTTAACTATACGAAGAGGTCTGCGACATTGTGGTCCTGACCATGATAAATTTGTTTTAATTTTCATTCATGATCTTGAATCTTGGACTGAAAGTAGACTATGGGAATTTTTAAGCAAAAAGATATCAAATTGTAATGAAGTTATTCATGGAATCGTTAAAAAACACTATATTAATATGGAAAACTACTTCATCCTAAGAGTTAACTATAATAATTATACGGATTATTTAAAGGTTATTTATTTGATTACTAAGCACTTACCTGTTAAAAGAATAAATTGGAAGATTACTTCAAGGATACGCACATTTAGCAATGTTAATCATAATAGAACCAGGTATTATTCTGAGCCCTCATTCCCCATCTCTGAAAGCCTCCTGTATGCTAACCCTTTCTCGAATACTAAATATTTCAACCTCTGTATTAGCTGGAACATAAATGGTTGGAATTCTGAAAAACGTGACGGACTTACCAATTTTAATTCAATCTTTAATCCTATTTGTATTTGTCTTCAAGAAGTCGGTAATAGTTCATTCCTTAACTCATTTTCTAACTCATATCCATTCCTTAATCATTATAGAACAGTACTGAGACGTGCGGACAAAAATATCCCTGGTATGAGGGGCCTTTATATAGGTGTGCACTCCTCCTGCCAATTCACTAATGATGATTTTGAATATAGATATATACTCTCAGTAAATATATTCTCTTTTTGGGGTGTCAGATGTTCTTTAGGGAACATTTACATCCCTAGCAAAAAACACAAAGACTCTAGAGAAAAAGCAGAAACTGATTTTGCTAATTGGCTCAAGAACCATCAGAATAACCCTTCGGCTATTGTTGGTGATTTCAACATGACTAAGCAACAACTCAAAGATCTTATTCTTAGAATTTCCCCTCAATGGTTTGTTATGGATATGGTAGGTCATCAATTTACTTGGTTAATGGTGGAAAGAATTCTTGTATTGATTTTATAGTAGTGAACGATAAATTAAGAAATTATTTGAATATTGCTTCTGTATGCTACTCTTTTAATGACATCTCTGACCATTTACCACTTATTCTTTCTTGTAAAAAAATATCTCCTGATGGTTTTGTTACTCCCCCTCGGGATAAACAAATTAAGTGGTCTAATCGAATTTGTAGGGATAAACGTGAAGCAATCTTCTCTCATAATAAATTCACATGTTTACTGGATGAATTTGAACATAATGATAATCTAGACTCTAATACAATGGTTAAAAAACTTCTTGACACAGCAAATAAAATAGGCGATGACATTCATGCAAGAGTTCCTACAAATTTACAGGGTTCAGCGTTCCATTGTCCTGCTTATATTAAGAAATTATCACATGAAAAACATCTATTGTATAAAAGGATTAAAAATTTTAAACTTAGTAATGATCTGTCAAATCTTCAAGAATTTTGTGATCTCTCAAAAGAATATAGAGTTCTTTCTGATTATATCATTAGTATTAAAAGAAATATTAGGAATATTAGATTTAAAAATTTGATTCATTCCATCGGCGAATGTTTCTTAAAAAATGATGCCCAGCGTGGTTGGTCTGGACTTAAGAAAATTTCTAAACCTTCTTACTCTCCTTCCCAATCACCTGTATACATTAAAGATAAAGAAGGTAATGTTCTAGTATCCCAAGAAGATCAACTCAATCGTTTTGCAGAACACTATGAAGAACTTGCTTCTGATATAACTGGTCACAGTCTTAATGAAAATTATTGGAAAAGAATACTTAATAATTCTTCTACTCCTCAGGAATCATGGGATATTAATCAACCTATTTCCATGTCAGAAATTCATTCAACTGTTCTTTCAATGAAAAATAACAAAGCACCTGGTCCTGATGGTATACCTACAGAATTTTTTAAAGCATTTTTTAATTTTGAGAGTAGAAATTCTTCTCAGGATGACTCTAATCAAGAGGTTACTTATTCCGATTGTGCAAAGTGTCTGTTATTACTTTTTAATAAAATTTGGGATGGTGACTTTCCTAATGAATGGAACTCTGCTTCTATTGTTTCTATTCCTAAAAAAGGGGATCTTTCAGATTGTAATAATTATCGTGGTATTTCACTCATCAATGTAGGTTTAAAAATTCTATCAAAAATTGTCACTAAAAGAATATCGGACTATGCTTTTTCTAATGGAATAATTAGACCAGAACAGTTTGGTTTTAGAAATAAAGAAGAATGTATTAGTTTATTTGTATCCATTCGTGAAATTTGTCAAAGAAGAAAATTTAAGGATAAATTTACCTTTCTTGCCTTTCTTGACCTTAAAAAAGCTTATGATTCAGTTCCAATTTACAATATACTTACTAAACTAAATAATCTTGGTATTCGTGGTAAATGCCTTCAATTCATTACTAATCTATACCTTACCTCGAAGGCTCGTGCAAACTTTAATGGTAAACTTTCAAAAGAATTTCCAATACACCGTGGTGTTCGCCAAGGGTGTCCTCTCTCACCTATTTTATTCAATATATTTATCAATGATATTTTTGATAAATGTAAAAGTTATGGTGTGATTACTGAAAAGAAAAAGTGTTGTGGTGGATTATTTGCTGATGATATTGTATTATTAGCTCCTACAAAATCTTCACTTAAAAACCTTTTGAATATTGCTCATGATTGGGGTATTAAAAATGAAATGACCTTTGGAATCAATAAATGCGCTACACTAGTTGTTAAACCAAAGAATTTTATACCTTCAAGACATTATGAAAATCCTACATTTAAACTTGGTATGAACTATATACCAAGCACTAATCAATATTCATATCTTGGTATACCTTTTAATGAATCGTTGGATTTAAAACCTATTATTGCTAAGATGAACAGTAAAATTAATTATACAGTTAACTCTTTCTTTAGATTTTTAACCAATAGGAATGTTCCTTTCTACTTTAAAACTCGTATACTAGTTTCTTTTGTCCTTAGTTCAGTTCTTTATTATGCTCCCTTACTTGGTTCAAATAAAAAGAATACTGAAAAAGCTCAAACTGCTTTTAATCGAGGTTTGTATTGGAGTTTCGGGTTTAAAAATAAAACCTCCAATACTTCAATTTACAATATGTCTAAGGAACTTTCTATACCTCCTATAGCTAGTTTTTGTGCTAAGGCGATGATTCGATGCTTTAAAAAGTGGAAAGATTCTTCTTGTATTATTTCTCATTTAGTCAAAAATATACCTACACTTTCTCACTATTCATGGACGAAAAAAGCACGGAGTTTAGCAGTACACAAGCACAATAATAAACTTCCTGGAGAAATAAGGAAGTTTTACTGGGAAAATATTCATTATTCAAGCACTCCTGCGATCAGATCTACAAAATACAAGAAATTTAAATTTGGTTTTAAAAAATTTATTCAACGTCTATCACTTAAATATTCACAATTTTCTCTTGGATTTTTTTGGATTGGACGAATTAAATGTGGATTCAAATTTGATGTAAAAACGTATGTTAAAAGTAATCTAGTATCAGAAAATTGCCCAACATACTGCCCTTGTTGTGGTGAGAGTAACAGCATACCTAGTTTTACACACTGGATACTTTTATGTCCTAAATTTGAAGAATTTAGGCAACATTTCATTCCCTTTGTTGATGAAATTTTTATTTATTTTTCTCTAATTGTTCATGAGAAATCATTGAACATTCCTGATGATAAAGAGGAAGATTTTGATGATAATATCAATTTTTACGTGCTGTGTCTCCTTCTTGGCGGAAATGCAGTATTTGAAATCTTAAAGATCGGCTCGGGGGAAAGAAGGCGATATATTAATAATATTTTTCAATCACCTTCGAACGAGTCTTCTTTCCCGATTTCATATTTTGTGGGGCTTGCGGAATTCCTTACTAACGTTATGCCTATTGTGATTGGTGATTTTTACACCATGATCGATTTGTATAGTGTTAGACCTACCGTTGTCAAGAGCGTCGACGTCGTAACGATAAGGCAAAGAAGAAATTCTGATACAGATTCGAATGATAATTTTCATCCACATGGAGTTATCTTCGATGAATGGGAAGAGTTAGAGGCCTTTTCGTCCTCGAATCTCATAACGTAGTTTTTTAATATTAATATAAAAAAATAATTTCATGTATTTAAATTTCATGTATTTTTTAAAAAAAAATATTATTAAATAAAGTTTATTCCTAGTCTAAAAAAAAAAAAAAAAAAAAAAAAAAAATTTATTTAACTCTTTACTAATTTTGTGCCATTTTATTTCATCAATTCAATCTTAGTCATTAAATACTTTATGATATTCAATTTAAATAATATACTGAAAAAAGTGCTAAATCAAATTATTTTTCAATCATTCAACAAACTACTAATTATCGAAATTATTTACTCCAAAAAGATATAAAATTATTACAATTCTCATTATACTCAAGACTTTATAATAAAAATTGACTTTTTTTTATTTTTTTTTTTAGTTATTAATTTTTAGTTTTTTATTACTATTATGGAAATCCAATTTATAAGAAATAAGAATTTCATTCTAAGAGGTTCAAGGTGCCACGGTATTCCAATGGAGAATACGAAACTACTCTTTATCCGCGGACTTCGATCTTGGCCAGAAATCAAAATGAGAAGACATTTAAAGAAAACTCTGAATGAATTAAATGATAAGGTTTTATCAGTTAAACGTATTGCTAATTTTAATGATGCATTCTTTAAAATTAAAATAGTAGGTAATGTAGAAGAATTAACATCTATTACTGATTGTATTAATAGTTTCAAACGTGCTTCAATTAACGTTATTAATTGTAGCAAAAGGAATCATAAATACAGTTTTTCTTCACTCAAAAGGAAACATTTTGCCTTATCAGAAAAAGTGAATTCATCTTATAATATCAACTTATTCACTACTTCAAATTCAAATGCAGATTCAAGTCAAAATTCAAATTCAAGTTCAAATACAGATTCATGTTCAAGTTCAAATTCAAGTTCAAATACAGATTCATGTTCAAGTTCAAGTACAAGCTCAAGTTCAAGTTCAAGTACAAGTTCAAGTACAAGCTCAAGTTCAAGTTCAAGTACAAGTTTAAGTACAAGTTCAAGTACAGGTTCAAGTTCAAGTTCAAGTCCAAGTTCAAGTACAATTTCAAGTTCAAGTTCAAGTACAAGTTCAAGTACAAGTTCAAGTTCAAGTTCAAGTTCAAGTACAAGTTCAAGTTCAATTTCAAATTTATGTTTAAATTCAGTTTCAAGCTCAGATTCAAATTCAAATTTCAGTTCAATCAATTATAATAATTCCAATAATATTAATAACACTCATATTAATAATAATACAGTTAAAGAATTTTCTCTATGTGTCAGTTGGAATACTAATGGATGGAACTTTGATAAAAAAGACAGTGTTGAATTCTTTATTTCAATGTACAAACCACTTTTCTTATGCTTTCAGGAAACAGGAAATGGTTCAGGTTCTAGCAGTAAATATCCATGTTTGTAGTTTTAATTTGCAAAAACTCAAAATGAAATTATATAAATCCATTAAAAGAAGAGGTTCTTATCATAATTTAGATGAATTTGAAGAATTAATTGATAAATATAATAGAATGTGCAAAATTATTCATCATATGTGTAATATTTATAGGAAAACTGAATACCAACATTGGATTAATACAGGATGTGAATATATGAAATCTCATAACCCTAAAAAAGCTTGGAAATGGCTTAAAACAACAGCAAAAGTAGATAAATTTAAAAATATGTCAAATTCTCCAGTAAAGGACAAAAATGGTAAACTAGCTACTTCTACTAAAGAACAGTTAGAAGTATGGCACAATCACTATAAAAAACTTGCTTCAAGCCATTCTGATATCAATAGTGCATTAATCGAATGGTATAATAAATTTTCCAATGGAACAATTAGGTATACGAGACACAATGAATGGGATATAAATCAAGACATCAGTATAGAAGAAATTAGAGAAGCAATTTTGGCTACTCCAAATTTTAGAGCTTCAGGCCCGGATGGAATTCCTATTGAATTTTATAAAGCTTTAATTCCTCCGGATGACGAAAATTCAGTAAATAATTCTTCTTCTGGTTTAAATTGTTTACAGAAGATATACTCAAGAATTTGGAATGGAGAATTTCCTAGCTCATGGAATGAAGCAAGTATTATATCTATTCCTAAAAAAAGGAGATGATCTATCTGATTGTGACAATTATCGAGGTATCTCTCTGATTAACAATGGTATTAAACTCATTTCGAAAATAGTCTCCAAAAGAATTTCAGAATATGGACTTAAAAATAATTTTATTAGGCCAGAGCAATTTGGATTTCGTACTAAAGAAGAATGTGTTAGTTTATTTATTTCAATTCGAGAAATTTGTCAAAGGCGTAAAAATGATAATAAAGAAACTTACCTGGCTTTTCTAGATTTAAAAAAGGCATATGATTCTGTTCCAATAGGTAATATTTTATATAAATTAGATGCTTTAGGTATTAGAGGTAAATGTTATCAATTTATAAAAAATCTATATTTGACATCCAAAGCTAGTGTTAAAATTGATGATCAATATTCGGAATCTTTTAATATTATGAAAGGAGTTAGACAAGGTTGTCCACTATCACCAATTCTTTTCAATCTTTTTATTAATGACATTTTTAATGATGTTTCAGAACTTGGAATTCCTTTAGGCGAATCTAGATGTTGTGGTGGACTCTTTGCAGATGATATTGTTCTATGCGCACCGTCAAGAACTAAGTTGAAAAAAATGCTTAAGAAGGTAAATGAATGGGCTAAATTTAATATGATGAATTTTGGAATTAATAAGTGTGCAACGATGGTGATTCGACCAGACACACCTCTTTTTCAAAATAAAAGAGATCCTACTTTTTATCTTGCTGGTCAACCAATTCCAATAACTAAATGTTATACCTATTTAGGTATACCATTTGATAAAAGCTTATCGTTGAAACCTATTATTAAATTACTTAACTCTAAAGTAACTAAAGCTCTCTTTTCTGTTAGTAAATTTCTTTCAAATTCCAAAATTCCTATTCCATTTAAGAAGATTATAATTAACTTTTATGTACTTAGTAAAGTCTCTTACTTTGCACCTTTACTTGGTTCGAATAAAACGAGAACAAATAATACTCAGAAATTAATTAATAAAGGATTAAGATGGATTGCAGGTATACAAAAAGCCAAATCATTTATTAATGTATATTCTATTTCAAAAGATTTACATATTCCTCCATTGTCAGCTAAGTGTGCTTTGTCTCAGGTCAAATGTTTTGATAAATGGAAAAATTCAAATTGTATTATTTCCTATTTAGTTAATAATATTCCAAAATCTAGAAAATATACATGGACAAAAGAAAGTAGAACTCTTAAACGTAAACTAGAGAAAAGAGGTAATAACGATAATAAAATCAAGGATTTTTATTGGAAAAGAGATATGAAAATCAATTCTATTAAAGCTGAGTTTTATGACAAAAACAAATTCGAAGAAACATCAAAATTTATAAAACTTTGTTATGACTATCCTGATCTTTCATATGGTTTCTATTGGCTATTGAGAGCACGAAGCGGATATAGATTAGATGCTAGAATTGCTAAAGCTGCAAAAATAGTGGACCAAATGTGTCCTAATTTTTGTCCCTGTTGTAAAAGTAATAAACAATGGATAAGTCATTGGTTAATTGATTGTCCCTTTTTCAATCATACTCGTAGTAAAGTTAATGATAAAATTTTATTTTTATATAATGCTTTTTACCGTGGCAACCTAACAAATGATATTGTTAATAGTAATAATGATAATAGTAATAGTAATAATAGTAATAGTTATAATAGTAATAATAATATTAGTAATAGTATTTTTAGTAATGTTAGTAATAGTATTGAAAATAATGTGTATATTGATTCTAGTGTGTGTGAAAAAGTGTTTAATTTCCTTCTTGGAGGTCGAAGTATTAATAACAGTACAAGGGAATGGAAGGATCTATTTAAGTGCCAGATGAAATCAGGTGCTTATTCTGATACTCCGTTCTTAGTGGTTACTGCGGCACTTCTCCAATCGATTATACCTATTGCTATTGGCCAGCAATGGTCTTTATTCAATAGGTTCAAATCGAATCGTACTACTACTACCAAGAGCGTCAATGCTGAAGAAACAGTAAGACAGGCCAGCAGGGCTAGCGCAACCAATGAAGATCATAATTTTGTATCTTAAAATTATGATTAACATTGCGAAGTCAAAGTTAATTATTATACTTCAGTATAATAATGCCCTTGTGAAGTCTTACAAATATTAATTAAATGAAACTAGAATATATTATACCATTATTTTATTTTTATTTTGTGTTGTGTTTTATTTTTTGTTTATTTTTTTATCTTTTTTTTTTATTATTTTATTACATGTATTTTATCAAATATTTAATTAATAAAGATGAAACAAGTTTGCTGCCGTTAAAAAAAAAAAAAAAAAAAAAAAAAAAAAATGACTGTGAAAAGTATGGTGTTAATATTGGAAGAAAAAAGTGTTGTGGTGGACTCTTTGCTGATGATGTTGTTCTCATTGCTCCAAGTGCAAAAAATTTAGAAAAATTACTATAAAAGGTACATAGATGGGCTAATTTAAATGAAATGACTTTTGGTATTGAAAAATGTGCAACTATGGTTATAAAACCAATGAACTTCCAATCTCCTCCAAACTATAGTGACCCAACCTTCTATTTAGGAATGAATGCTATTCCTAAAGTTTCTAGTTATATTTATCTTGGTATTCCTTTTTCTGATGATCTCTTACTAGAACACATTATATCTCACAAGCATTTTAAAGTTAGAAAATCCCTTCTTTCATTTACACATTTCTTCTCAAATAAACTTATCCCTATTGCATACAAGAAAAAAGTTCTTCAATCCTTTGTTATTAGTAAAGTAATTTATTATTCTCCTTTACTTGGTTCAAACAAATCTAGAACGGCCAGAATTCAAACATTAATTAATACTGGTCTATTTTGGTGTATCGGCTCCTTCTCTAAAAATGGTAAAACAAGTTCAGAAGACAATGACTATATTAGACATAATTCTACTATGAGTACTTATGTTTTATCTCGAGATCTAAGCATTCCTCCTATTGCTGGTGTCTGCGCAGCCTTAATAGATTAAATCATTTGCAAAAATGGAGTAAATCAAACTGTATTATAAAGGATCTTATTAAATCTATTCCCAAAATGCATTATTATTCTTGGACTAAAGAATCAAGAACACTGTATAAAAAAATCAAAAAATATAAATGTGAAAAATATGACGATATTTTAGAACGTTACTGGAAATCAGTTTCCAAATTTCAAGGTATTAAAGGTCAAAATTACCATTGTAATAAGTTCTCAAACAATAAAGCTATAATTATGCTTAGCTTAAAATATCCCCAATTCAACTTAGGGTTTTCATGGATTATACGTTTACGCTGTGGTTATAAATACAATACTACTATTGCTATTAGAATGGGTAGAGTTTCAGAAGATTGTCCCAAGTCTTGCCCCTGTTGTGGCGAAGATAAACAATCTTTTGAACATTGGATTTTTAAATGCGATGCTTTTGCATCTTTTAGATGGAATTCTTTAAATTTCATCGATGATCTCTATGTTTTATTCCTTAGGAAGATTAGAGCGTTTAATCCTCTTTCTTCCTATGACTCTATTTCTAATTTTGAAGATTATATCAATCATTATATATATTTGTTCCTTCTTGGTGGGACTTTAGTTTTAAATGAGCTACATTTCGATAGTGGGGAACAGAGACAATTAAATGAACTACTTTTCAAAGGTTCATCTGAGTCACCTGTTCCAAAAATTGTGGGCTTGGCGGAATTCTTAACAAGTGCAATACCTATCAAAAGTAGTTCGTTTGAGCTATTATATGATAGGTATTGCAAAATACCAAACTTATCTAAGAGCGTCGACGTCGTACTGATAAGGCATAATGATAATACAGGATCGTCATCTATTTCTACGAAGGATGAATCTTGCCCTAGTAGTTCAATAAATGATGAGTCCGGGGAGAGTTTAGTGGACACCACACTATCTATTTTAAAGATGTTACTTCTAGGTTTTATTTCTTTTTTATTTGTTAGGAAGGGAAAAATTCCCGCATAGTACAACTTGCCGAAATACATAGTATTTTCGAGCTTTTTTTATTTTTTTATTTTTTTAATTTTTTATTTTTAATTTCAAATGCACTTTTCACCTACATGTATTTTTTTCAAATAAAATTTAATAAAGTTTTGGAAGAGTATTCTCTTCCCTGTCTAAAAAAAAAAAAAAAAAAAAAAGAACACTGTATAAAAAAATCAAAAAATATAAATGTGAAAAATATTACAATCCGGAACACCCCTTACTTTTCATATTACAATGAATAAAATCGCCCTATGTACTCTAATTCTATTTCGTCAAGTGTTTTAAAGGACAAGCAGGGTAACTTTTTATTTTCTCATTCGGATCAATTAAATCGATTTGCTGAACATACAGTGAACTAGCTTCTGATGTTACTCAACACAGTTTGGATAATGAATACTGGGTAAGTTTATTTGGAACTAATCCTAATAATAATCTTACTTGGGATATTAATGATTCTATTACTATGGAAGAAATTCAAAACACTGTGCTTGAAATGAAAAATAATAAAGCTCCTGGACCCGATGGTATTCCGACTGAATTTTTTAAAGCCTTCTTTAGTAAATCTGATTTATCCGATAATCAAGATGATTCTTCAGATGATCACTACTCTAAGTGTGCTAAATATTTACTTCCATTATTTAACAAAATCTGGGATGGTGATTTCCCTGAAGAGTGGAATTCGGCTTCTATAATATCAATTCCAAAAAAAGGAGATCTTTCGAATTGCAATAATTATCGTGGTATTTCTCTTATTAATGTTGGCTTAAAAATTATTTCAAAGATTGTTACTAATAGAATTGCTAAATATGCCCTTGAACATAAATTTGTTAGACCTGAACAATTTGGATTTAGAAATAAAGAAGAATGCATAAGTTTGTATATTTCAATTAGAGAGATATGTCAAAGAAGAAAATTTAAAGGAAATTTTACTTATCTTGCTTTTCTCGATCTTAAAAAAGCCTATGATTCAGTTCCTATTTTTAATATTTTGACCAAATTATATAACTTAGGAATTAGAGATAAATGTCATCTGTTTTTAAAGAATCTTTATCTATCCTCTAAAGCTCGTGCTTTTTTTAATGGTAATCTCTCAGAAGAATTTTCGATTAATCGTGGTGTTAGACAAGGATGCCCTCTATCTCCTATTTTATTCAATTTGTTCATTAATGATATACTGGATAATTGTGATAAGTACGGTGTGTATTAAGATTCTCAATATTGTTGTGGTGGACTTTTTGCGGATGATATTGTTTTAGTTGCTCCATCTAAACAAGCTCTTAAGAAAATTTTGAATAAAGTTCATGAATGGGTTATTATGAATGAAATGACTTTTGGAATTAATAAGTGTGCTACTCTTGTTGTAATACCAATTAACTTTGTTAAACCGATAAACTATGAAAATCCATCTTTCTTTATTGGTAGTAAAAAATTACCTAAAACTGACAACTATACCTATCTTGGTATTCCTTTTGATGAATCTTTATCACTGAAACCTATACAATCCAAATTAAACAGTAATTTAAATGTCAAATTAAATTTGTACATTCGATTTCTTATTAATAAATCTGTTCCTCTCCCATTGAAGAAATATGTTTTAATTTCGTTTATTCTTAGTCTTGTTATATATTATGCTCCTCTCTTTGGTTCAAATAAGAGCAGATGTTCTAAAGCTCAAAAAATTATTAATAGAGGACTTTATTGGAGTTACGGATTTAAATCTCGCAATTCTTCTGTTATTCTCTATAATATTACTCGTGAATTGAGAATACCTCCTCTTTCAGCCGTCTGTGCTATATCTCAATTACATTGCTTTAGAAAATGGAAAAACTCATCATGTATTATTAATCATCTCACTAATAATATTCCTACTATGTCACATTATTCATGGACTAAAGAATCAAGGACTTTGGATAAGAAATTAAATGGTAAGAAAACAAGTGAAATAAAAAAGTTTTATTGGGAAAGAGATGTCTTCAAACCTTCAAAAGCTAAAAAAGCAATTATTTACAAGGAGAATGATTTTGGATTTATTTCAGAAATCAGAAACTTAACATTTCAATATCCTAAGCATCAATTGAGATTCTTTTGGATTTCTCGAATTAGGTGTGGTTTTAAATTCGACATTAGTATTTCCATTAAAAGAAAAATCGTCTAAGAAGATTGCCCTAAATGTTGCCCAATGTTGTGGTGTTAGTATACCTAGTTTTTCTCACTGGATCTTTGCCTGTAAAGAATTGGAAAATTACAGAAATAAATCTTTACCTTTTCTAGATGATCTCTTTTTGAAGTTTGCATTGATAACTGAACAAAAATCCTTGGATGTTTCTTTAGATTCAGAAAAGGATTATGATAATAATATTTATTATTATATATTGAGTGCATTTCTTGGTGGGCGTTCAATATATTCAAAAATTAAAGTTAATGATGGGGAACAAAGACAATTAGTTGACAATATTTTTAAACAAAGTTCAACTTCGTCAACTGTTCCGTATTTTGTGGGGATTGCGGAGTTTCTAACAAACGTAATACCATTAATTTGTCGATCTTTTAGTTTGATGATGAAATGGTATTCCGTTGAATCTACCGTTACCAAGAGCGTTGACGTCGAAATGATAAGGCATGGATTTTCACCTCCAGATACAGATTCGATTGATAACACTAATACTGAAATTATTACTCGTAATAATGGACGTGGAGTTATTATCGAGGAATGGGAAAAGTTAGAGGCTATTGCTTCTAACGCACTTTTATAATTTTATAATATATAATATTTTATTTCATGTATTTTATTTGTTATTTTTTTCATTTAATTTCATGTAATTTTATTATTATTATAAATTAAATAAAGTTATTCTCTAAGTCTAAAAAAAAAAAATTTATTTTGTGTTTTATTTTTTGTTTATTTTTTTATCTTTTTTTTTATTATTTTATTACATGTATTTTATCAAATATTTAATTAATAAAGATGAAACAAGTTTGCTGCCGTTAAAAAAAAAAAAAAAAAAAAAAACGAAAATTCAATAAATAATTCTTCTTCTGGTTTAAATTGTTTACAGAAGATATACTCAAGAATTTGGAATGGAGAATTTCCTAGCTCTTGGAATGAAGCAAGTATTATATCTATTCCTAAAAAAGGAGATGATCTATCTGATTGTGACAATTATCGAGGTATCTCACTGATTAACCCCCAATGATGTGGACTGTTTTTCCAGGTCCATGGAGGATTGATGGAAAAGGAATAATCTATATCAGGTGTACTAATTACAGCTTTCTGTGATTCTGATGATAATCGATGGTTATCCTTTCTAAAGTGGCTTCTAGTACGAAGAGTGAAAACTGGAATACTGGAAGACTGTAGAAAGTGAACTTGATGTTTTATATTGTTTTAAACTGGATATGTAGTAACATTGGAGTTGTATAATTATTAATATCATGTAGTTTCTACATATTATCATTGTAATGAATCTATTGTATTTTTTACTTTAGCATTATTTTGTAAATGTATTTTTCTATAGTATTATTTATACTCTCATGTAGCTATTGTAAAATGGAAATGTAGGAGATTGATTCACTCCAAAGCTTGTGTTTGAGACATTATTTAACTGATAGGAATCTTTTTATAGTCTTTCACTGCTAACATTATTTACATTTTCATTTCAATTTATTTATGATTACATTAGAGAAAATTATTTTATCAATCAAAGCTTTACAAATCGATTAGAATTTCAGAAACTCAACAGAAAATACAAAACAGAGAAAAAAAAAAAGAAAAGTGTTTATTCATTACTAAAATAACAGGAAAAAAAGATATTATTCATTATTACAAAATTCTTAAGTTGTTCATTTTTTTTAAACTTATTCAATTACTCCACGAAAATAGGATCTTCATATTTTTATTATTATTTTTTTTTATATTTTTCTATTTAATTATATATATATATATATATATATTTTTTTTTTATCTATATTTCTTATTTTTTAGTATTTTAGTTTTCATTGTTTCATTTTTTTAAATTGTAGTTTTTTTAGTTCATTATGGAAAAGATATTTCACCGGGGTTCTCGCTGCTATGGAATATCTATTGACAACACAGGTTTGATTTTTATCCGTGGTATACACTCATGGACTAATGCTAAAATGAAGGAATTTATTCATTCTAAATGCAAAAAATTCAATGTTAATATTTTGTCAGTAAAGAGAATTACTAAATTCAATGATAGTTCTTAAGGATAAAAGTATACACTCCAAATTTCAACCTCAAAAAATTTAATAAAGTATTTAAAAAAAGCACTATCAGGAGTTAAAATTTCATATTGTAAATGTTCCAAATGGAATCATAAGGTTTCTTTTCGGCATTTAAAACAAAATTTAATATCTAATAACACATCCAATGATATTAACACAGTAAACCTCAGTTCAACAAATTTAGTAAATTGTAATAATGGCAATCATGAACTAATTGCTCCCAATATTCCTAATCTTAATTCTCAAAATCCATTTTCACATTCTAACACAGGAAAGTTTTCTTTTTGTCTTAGTTGAGATAGTATTGAATACTTTAACACAATATTTAAACCATTATTTATTTGTTTTCAGGAAACAGGTAATGGTACCAATGAGGCTAGAAATCCATGTAAAGTAACACTTCCCAACTATAAATATTTCTTGAAAAGAATGGATCCTACTACTCCAGGTTGAAGAGGTTTATATCTTGGTTATCATGTCTCATGTCAAGCAGTACTCGAAGATAATTCCTATACTTATCTTGTGTCTTTAACAACTTATAGTCTCTGGAATCACTCTATGTGTTCTGTTGGTAATATCTATATTCCCACTAAGAAACACTCATTACAAGTCCGATATGCATTTTCAGAAGTTTTCACATGGCTTCAGAATCACACTAATCATCCATCTATTCTTCTTGGAGACTTTAACATAAGTACCTCTGATTTACAAGATAAATTTTCTAATAGTAACCTTGAAAACTGGTTTATTCTTTCGATTAATGGTTCACCTATTTCATGGACAAGAGGTAGATATTCATCAAATATTGATCATGCGTTGATAAGTAAATTCAAGTATGCTGGATAAAATATCAAGTGCTTATTTTGTTTATTATCCTTCTGTATCTGATCATAAACCTCTCATGGTTTATTGTAAGAAAATTACCACAGATGAATCATTTTTGCTAGCAAAAAAATTTGTAAGATGGGATAGGTATAAATGTCTTGAGCAAAAGAAAGAAGTATGTCATTATAATAAATTTGAAATTCTTAATGAAGAAAAAGGAAATGAGGAACTTTCAATAGATTGTGTTATTGAAAAGTTCATTAACACTACTAATTCCATTGCTAAGGATTTATCGATTACATCTTCAACAGAAATCAGAAAAGCGATGTTTAGAATGTCACGAAAAATATATTGTCTTCAAAAGGTAAAGTATATTAAATACAAACAAATTAAGCGTTATGTTTCTGCAAATGATTCAAATGAATTTGCTAAAATAATTGACTCGTATAACAGACTTTGTGAATCAATTCATAAAAAATGTAACGAATTTAGGAGAAAAGAATATTTATATTGGATTAAAATTGGATGTTCGTTAGCTCTTAAAAAGGATAGTAGGAAAGCATGGAAATGGGTTAAAAAGAATGCAAAAATAAATAATCAATCTTTCACGGTCTCTCATCCTATTAAAAATTATAATAATGAACTTGTTTCTTCTACAGATGAAAAATTAAAAGTTTGGCATTCTCATTATAAATTCTTAGGGTCGGATTCTTCAGGTCATAGTCTTTCTAAAGATTACTGGAAAGATTCTGATGCGCTAAGGAATTTGGGAAGACCAAGGCAAAAAGAATGGGATATTAACCAAGGTATTAGCGATGAAGAAATTTGCAAAGCAATCTCCTCCACTCCTAATTTTAAAGCTTGTGGTCCTGATGGTATTCCAATGGAATTCTTCAAAGTTTTGATTCCTTGTAAAGATGATTCAGAAGGATCAAGTGACAATAATAGTAATATTTCATCTGGCTTTACAATGTATCAAAGCCTTAATCAATCGTATTTGGAATAGTGATTTCCCAAAATCATGGAATAACGCATCAATAGTTTCTATTCATAAAATGGGCGATCCATCAGATTGTAATAACTATCGTGGTATCTCTCTTATCAATAATGAATTAAAAATTATAACAAAAATCATAGCTAATAGAATCTCTAAATATGGAATTGATGAAGGTTTTATAAAACCTGAACAATATGGTTTTCGTAATCGAGAAGAATGTATAAGTCTTTACACTACATTAAGAATTATATGTCAGAGAAGGAAATTTGAAAATAAGGATACTTTACCTTGCTTTTTTGGACCTTAAAAAAGCGTATGACTCAATGCCCATATATAATACATTATATATGGAGATTCATAACTTATTTATTAGGGGAAAGTGCTATAAATTTATTGAAAAACTTATACTTATCTTCCAAGGCCTATGTGAGGGTTGATGGACAACTATCAGTATTAAGAAAGGAGTTCATCAAGGTTGCCATCTCTCATCTATTTTAACCGCCATATTCCATAAAAACCTATTGTGAGGAAAACATGGAAAATAGTTATAAGGCAAAATCGAACTAGGAGCCTTTTGTATGCTAGCCCATGGACTAACAGCCAGGATAGAAACTAATTCGATTGTTGAATTGATAAGGAAATAAGAAATTCCATTATATATTAGAATGCTAATTTTTATCCATATGGTGTTATTCATCGATGAATAGAAAGAGCTAGAGACCATTTTGTTTTTTGGAAATCAGTATAATGTAGCTTTTAATATTAATATATAAAAAATAAAAGTTCTTTTTTTTTTTTTTTTTTTAATGAATATTAATAAATAAAGTTTATCTCAAATCCAAAAAAAAAAAAAAAAAAAATATTTTTAAAATTTATATAATAGTGTCTTTAATATTTATAATAGAATTTTATTATATTTCATTATTTGATTTTAATGAAAAATACAATTAATTATTGTATAATTTGTTTAAATTTGTTTAAATAAAGCAAAGTACGAATATACACTTCTTAGTCTAAAACAAAACAAAACATAAAAGCATAAAATAAAGAAAAAAAAAAGAAAACAAAAAAAAAAATAAAAATTATGAATAATTTACTATAAAAATATAATTAATATAGAATTTTAATATTTTTTAATATTATTAGATAAATCTATATTTTATATTTAATATAAAGAAATAAGGCTTAATATATGTTTATTATTAATTGAATAATAAAATAAATAAATAAATTATATATATTATAAATTTATTATTATTTTTTTTTTATAATTTTATTTTTATTTTTTATTTTTTCATTATTTTTTCAAACAAATTAAAGAATTTTTTAGATAGTTTATTTATTTTATTTTATTTTATTTATTTTTAAATAATATTTTCAATAATATATACATAATACTCTTTTTTTTTTTGGCTATTTTTTATTTTAGTAGTTAATTTATTTATATCACATATTAATAAAATTTTATTCTAATCATACTAAATGTAATTTATAAATATAAAATATATATCATATTAATTGTTGACATTAGTTATTTCTTGATAAGGCTCTAGTAAAGATATAATAGTAACATTATTATAGTCAATAGCATAATCATAAGCAGTTTTGTCATTTTTATCTTTAATATTTATTTGAATTTTTTCTTGTTCTTCTAATAATCTTTCTATTGCTCCAGCATTGTTATGAACACTAGCATATATTAATGCTGTTCTATTATTTTCATCCTTTTCATTGATATGGGCACCATGTTCTATAAGAACATTTACAATTCGTTTATTACCATTAATACATGCATACATTAATGGTGTTAAACCTATATTATTTTTATCATTGATTTTAGCTCCATGTTGAATGATATAATTAATTATATTGACATTAGAATATTTACATTGACATGCATACATTAAAGCTGATTTGTTCATATTATCTTTTTCCGTAACATTAATTCCACTATTTATTAAATAATAAACTATTTTTTCATAGAGATTATTACTATTTATGCCTTCTTCTTCATCATTTTCGTCATCAACATCTTCATCATCCATAAAATATTCATAATCTTCATCTAAATAATCTTGAACACCGTTCTCATTGAAGATGTTAATATTATCTTCATTAAAAATATACATTAAAGGTGTCTTTTTATTATTATCTTGGACATCTATTTCTGTTCCTTTTTCAATTAATTGTTGTACAATATCATCATATCCATAGTTACACGCATAAAATAAAGCAGTTCTACCATATTTATCTTTTTCATTAACACTGACATTACTACGAATTAAAAATTGAATGACATCTTTATTACCATATATAATAGCACGAATTAACAGAAGACCACACTCTACATTTTTATGATCAATTATTGCACCTTGAGTAATAAGATATTTTGCAACACTAGTAAATCCATTATCAATTGCGTACATCAATGCAGTATAATTATCATTATCTTTTTCATTAATTTCAGCTTTTTGTTCAACTAATAATTTTACAATACTTAAAAATCCATTTTCACTCGCAAAAATTAGTGCTGTTTTTCGACTACTATCTTTCATATTGATATCTACTTTATTTTCTATTAATTTTTTCACAATGCGTTCATTACCTACAATACAGGTATACATTAATGCAGTAAGACCAAGATAATCTTGTTCATTGATAAGTACATTATTATTATTTAATAAAAATTCTGAAACTCTTTCATGTTCTGAGAAACAAGAATGCATTAAAGGAGTGACACCTTCTTTATCTTTTTGATTAACATTTGCTTCATATTGAATAAGAATTTTTACTATCTCAAAGTAACCTTTTTCACAAGCATATGTTAATGCTGTTTTTAGTTTATCACTTTTATCATCAACATTAGCACCTTTTTCTAATAGTAATTTTACAATTACAATATTATCTTGAATACTTGCGATCATTAATGAAGTTTGACCATATTTATTTCTATCATTAATATTAGCGCCTTGATTAATTAATGGTATCATTAAATCTATTAAATTATTTTCTGTTGCATATATTATTGACGAATAAAGATCAACATCTTTTATATTAACATTTGGATAGTACATCATTAATAATTTACAAATTTCTATTTTCTTTAATTGACATGCAAGAATTAATGGCGTTTTCCCATCTTTATTTACTTCATTAATATTAGAACCATTATCAAGAAGTTTTTTAATAATTACTATATTACCTGTTTGAATTGCTGTTAATAATGCTGTATTTCTATTATGCGCTTCTTTTTCATTAAGATGAATTTTTGAATACTCATAATTAATAATTTGTTTTATTTTTTCTTGATTAAGTTTAATATTATTTTTACCAAAAGAAATAAATTTAAGGATAAAATCATTATTGAAAATATAATAGTTTAAAATAATATCTAATAATTTTTCATTTTGATATTCTACTGTATAATAAATTCCAGTTTTTCCTTCTTGATTTTTATAATTAATATCAACACCTTTAAAAAGAAGGAATTTTAAAGATTTTTCTGTTAAAGAATTATTTTTAAAAAGAAATGTCAAAAGATTATCTTTATTTCCGTTTAAATAATTGATATTAGCTTGCTTATTTAATAATAAATTTGCGATATAAAAATTTGCTTTTTCTACTGCTAAAAACAATGGTATCTTTCCTTCTTCCGTTTCAAAATTTATATTATTAATATTATTAATTAGATATTCTGAAATGCATTTATCTGATTCATTTTCAATGGATTGGATTAATCCTTGCTTTAATATTTCTTTTTCTTCGTATAATAAAAATTTATTATCTTCAATAAATTTAAATAATTTGGTATAATTATTTTCAATAATAATGCTATAAAGTTTATTTTTTATTTTTGTGATTGTATTATCATTATTCATATTGTTATTGTTGATATGTGATAGCATTTATTGAACAATTAATATATTTATGTATATACAAATTAATTCTTGAAATTCCTTTATTATTTTGGAAATTATTAAAAAAATTTTGAATATTAAATTGAAGGGATTTCTATTTGTTATGATATGTTATTTGATAGAGATATATAGTTATTAGCATTAAATTTTTATTTTTTAAAATAAAAAAAAAAAAGATTTATTATTATGAAGGGTATTATTTGTTAAAAATAATTATTTTTTTTTAATTTATTTTTATACAAATTTTTTAATTGGATTATTAATTCTCTAAAATCAATGATTAGTATTTTTTTAATATTGATAATTTTTTTTTAAAAAAAAATAAAAAAATAAAATTAAAAAAAAAAAAAATAAAATTACTAGTATGTTAATTATTATTATTATTATTATTATTATTATTATTATTATTATTATTATTATTATTATTATTATTATTATTATTATTATTATTTACTATTATTATTATTATTATTATTATTATTATTATTATTATTATTATTATTATTATTATTATTATTATTATTATTATTATTGTTAAAAGTCAATAGTTTGGGTTTTATAATTATGTCAACTTTATTAATATAAAAGCATGTAAATTTATTAAATTTAAATATTTGCAGCTCTTTATCATAAAATATATTAATAAAGTTGACATAATTATAAAACCCAAACTATTGACTTTTAACAGATTAAGAGTCTCATCGACTTTTTAAAGGAATATTTATATCCTTAGCCGGACTAGAAAAATGTCAACTAAAATACCTAGGATCCAGAATTTATGATAAAAGTTGTCATTATGTCAACTTTAGTGAAGATTGATCTAATTTGAAGAAAAATGATCTTAAAGTTTCAAGAATATGAAAACACGTAAAAAAATTAAGTATTTTATGAAAGAAAATTCCCCTGAAATAAATAATATACTAAATAAAATAATAAATTAGAAGATAAGACACGTATAAAATAAATGAGAGACGTGACAAATTAATATGCAAATATTTTTGAGACTCTTAATGAAGATTAATAAAGAATATAAATTAAATCATTAATTAGTAAATAAACAACTTTTGAATACTAAAGGCTATTTATTCACAACTAATCAAGTTAATAATTAAATAAAATGACGTGAAACCATAGCGGTTAACCATAAGAGTTGTCAAATATAAATATAGACGTAAAAACCAGAGAGTTAAACCATGAGTTGTCAAGAGTACATAAAACCAAAGAGGTAAACCATGTGTTGTCAATTAGGCGTAAGTCCCAATGAGGTTGCCAAAATATAATAATAGGATTGTACAAATAAGAGTAACCAATCCGAAAAAAATATAACTTGAATATAATAATTAATAATTTTACCCATAATAAAAATATAAAGGTTTTAAGACGTTTAACCACAAAAATGTCATATTAATATAGGGTAATAATATAGTTGTTAAAATAAAACAAGCTAATATATAAATAAGTATATAAAATTACAATTAATGAAAATTAAATTATAGCATATTAATATTGGTATAGATATAGAAATAGTATAGTCCACATATTCACTTTCAAACCAAAATTATTATTTTAAAATAATTTGGTTTGAGGGGGGAATGTTAGAATATGTGAAATAAATATGAAATATACGTTAAATGTATTAAAATGTATTTGTTATATATGTAATGTATGAGCCACAATGTATTAATATAAAAGCATGTAAATTTATTAAATATTTGCAGCTCTTTATCATAAAATATATTAATAAAGTTGACATAATTATAAAACCCAAACTATTGACTTTTAACAATTATTATTATTATTATTATTATTATTATTAAATTAAAATAATTCAACAAAAATTTTAAAAGAAAAAAAAAAATAAAAAAAAGAAAAATATACATATTCGTTAGTGTTCCATGTCTTATTGTTTATATATAAAGAAAAAAAGTTTTATAAAAATATTAATATTCTTTTTTTATAATATTTATTTATTTATTTATTTATATTTGCTTATAAAAAAATTGATTATAATTATTTATTTAATAACAACTTTTTTTTAGATTATTTCGTATTTATAATAAAAATATATTATTAATTATTATTATTTTTATAAATGCTTGTTTATTAATTAAATTTAACAAAAAAGTAATTACATAAATTAAAGTCATACTTTTTAAATACATTTTAAATGCGGCGTAATTAATGCTTTAGGGATATATTAATGATATATATGTATAGGAATGAAGCTTATAAATAAAAATTTAGTTCGTAATTTAACGCCCCACATTTTTATTTTTTTTTAATAATTGTAAACAAATAAATTAAAAAAAAAAAAAATTAACCCATTCATATTTATTTCCAGTTTTATTTATTTATTTTTTTTCAAAATATGATATTTGAGTATTTTGAGTATTGAAGTAAATATAATTTAATAAAAAGATAATAACTTTTATTTAATTTACAAAATATGATATTTTTTTTGTAAACATCAAAAAACTTTCTCATAATCCCTATATTTATAATTGTTACTTTAATAAAAAAAAAAAAAAAAAAATTAAATAACTAAACACTAAATAAAATTGCTAATAAAAAATTAAATTAAATAAATAAAGTATTTATTATCTGCATGATTCCTATAAAGTTCCTTTGATCGTAATAATAATGCATTTTTTATATATTGATGTTAGGATTTATATTATTTAATAAAAGGAATTCATCCATTTATGGATGGAATCTATAATTAACAAAAAAAAAAAAAAAAAAAAAAAAAAAAAAAAGAGTTTCCTTCGTAGATTAATTAATAGAGCTACTACAATTAAATTTAGCTAGGTAGATCCAATCAATCCAATCATCGTGATAATAAAATTTTGGGTATTTATGATGGTCAGTTGTAGAAATATTTGATTTAATTTTTAATAAATTAATAAATTTTTGCCAAAGGGTACATGTAAATGGGACGCTTCTATCTGTATAAATACCATAAGGTAATCCATACTATTTAAAAATATTAGATATATAGGCTTAAGCAATTTGTTTAGTATCAAGAAATTGTTTCAATAAATCATTTTTGAAAAACGTTCCACCACTACCATATGAACAGAATATTTTTAGATCCCAGAAGGCCACACAAAAAGTCAATTTTCATTGGTTTCCATGGTCTTTCAGGAATATTCAAGGGTTGGGGAAGACCATATTTTCTGGAGAGTTGCATTTCCCCAGATTGCGTTTCGCCAAGTAGCATTTTGCCAGGTTGGATTTCGACAAGTGGATTATTGATATAAATAAATGAATGAATGAATAAATAAAAATTCAAAATAATTTTTTTAAACTTGTTTTTATTATATTTTATAATTAATTATAGATATTTTCTATACCAGTTTATTTTGTTTCTTGCGCCAGATTGATAAGAGTTTATATTTTTCATTACTTCTTTTTTTTATTTTAGGCCACCAAAAGTTTTTTGCTATTAACTCAAGGTTCTTTTAATTTCTAAATGACCAGTAGCAGACTTTTCATGATACTTAGTTAATATTTCTAATCTAAGAATTTCAGGAATTTAATCATAATTATTATAGAATATTAAATTGTCTTTTATTTTAAACTTTTCTATTTTCCTAATGGATATATATTACTTATTGTTTTATATTTTTATGACTAAAGTAAAGTCGAATCAACAGTAGTGTCGGACTTGGTAGTATCACTAATTTTTTTCTAAAATGTAGCTAACAATGACAACAAAACATTGGATTTCTTTAGCATTTTTAATGTTTAGAGTATTTTCAAATTTTTCTTTGATATAATTACTAATATAATAAAGTCTTCTAGACAAGCTATCTGGTTTTCCATTTCTGTTTCCATTTATGATAATAAAACAATACAAAATGCCAAAAAAGAAAGTAAGAAAAATAAGAACGAAAGACGCTTTGGTCCAGATGTACAATATGATTTAGAATTAGACACTAATAATATATCAAAGAATTTAAATAAAGATACGTCGATTTATGATGTCTTCAAAGCAATCTCTATGTTAAAAAATAATAAAGAATATAATCTTTTTGATGCGCTTAATAATTCAAATGCGGGAATCACCTTTGCCCAATTATTCAACGTCAGCCCGTCTTTAAGAAAACTGTGCAGTAAAGGTTTAAAACTTAACAATGACGATGTTAGATACATTAAGATGATTCGAAATTTTCCTGTTGAAGATAAAGAATTAATACTATAAATGAATTAAATTATGTAGTGGAAAATAAAGTAATCGATGTTACCCATTCAGACGGTACTATTGCTACTATTAACCAAATTTATGATGAAGGAAAGAAAGAGAAAGTGAAGATTGCTGTTGTTTTAGGTGAAATTGATGAATCTCCTGTCAAAGTATTAATCGATACAGGTTCTGATGTTAATGCTATTACACGCTCCTTTTATAACAAAATTTCAAATAATCATAAGATAGAATTAAAACATAAAGCATATTTTAAACTTGCGAATAATCAAATTGTTTCTACTAACTATGTTGTTAAATTAAAATTAAAATTCATTAATTTTGAAATAAATGAAATGTTTTGGATACTTGATGATGAAGATATGTGCTATGATCTTATACTTGGCCGTAGTACCCAAAAAGAACACAGATTATATATCGATCCGGATGATGATGGTCTATACAAGAAACATGATTCTGGTTCCAGCTGCATTGCCGTTTCCGTTTATCATCAAGAAGAATTAAATAATATTTCAAAAATTTCATTTATTGAAAATTTAAGTGAGGACGTTAAGAAGGAATTACATCCTAAGTTACGACGTCTTATTAACAAATTTTCTGATGTCTTAATTAATTCTATTGATAATGTTAAAATTGCCAATGCTGAGCCTCATACTATCCATCTTAGCAACAATAAACCTATTAAAGTAATAAGGTTAAATTTATATGGACTGAAGAACATACTACTGCCTTTAATGCTTTACGTAATGCTCTTTGTCATCATCCAATTTTAAAATATCCAGATCCCAATAAACCTTTCATTATTCGAATTGACGCTTCTTCTTATGCTATTTCCGCTGTGCTCTTATAATTTTATGATACGGATAAAAAAAGAATTTCCTATTTATTGTAAAGAGTTTATATGAAACAGATTACAAATAACAAAATACACAAAATATTTAAAAACACTTAATAAAAAGTTCCTTTTTTAATAAATAATCTTTTATTAAAATTAAAAATAAATCTCTTCTCGTTATTAACTATTTGATAGTCAATAACTAATACATCGATTTAAATAATGAATTTTACATGTATTTATATTTTTTCATGATTACATTTTAATATATCAAACCTATTTAATATACATATATTACTATTTATTTATAAACAAAATATTTATTAATAATTTTATTAAATAATAATTAACTAAAACTAAACAATAATTAATTCAATAAACTTTCAACTTATTTACAATAATTAAATTCAATAAGAACTCATTTATTAGATATTTATTATATAAATATTATTAATACTAATGTTTATATATTTACAATTCAAAACTATTTTTATAAACTATTTAAACTAATTTTAACTATTTAAAACTATTCCGAAATTAATTTTAAAGTATTTTAAACTAACTAAACTAAGTTAAATAGAATAACTATTTTAAATAAACTAAACTAAATTAACTAACTTAAATAAATTATTTAAATTTATTATCCAAAATTATTTAAATAATAATTTATCCTTTATGAAAAGATTACATAAATTTATAATTAATTTTCATAAACGTAAATCATAAATTTATGTAATTTTATTACATTAATTAATTATGTAATAATTAATTATTAAAGATTTTATTAAATCTTTACATTTATTTTCAAAGTCGTTGTCTTAAGAAGGCTGAATTAAATTATACGGTGACTGAAAAAGAAGGCCTTGCTATTATTTTTGCTCTAAAGAAATTCAGTCCATACATTGCAGCTTCATATTTTGTTGTGAAACTTTTTACAGATCACAAACCCATTTTAGGTTATTTTAAAACAAGTATTCCTTCTTCTGATAGGCACTTACGTTAGATTTCACTTTTTAATGAAATGAAAGTTGGACTCTTATACGAAAAAGGTAAGAATAATATTTTTGCAGATGCCTTATCTCGTCTTCCGTCAGGTAATGTTCTTTCTATTAATACTATCAAAGACATTTCTCGTGGTATCAGTTCTACTTCCGATTCTATTCCTGCTCCTATTTTAGATTATGTTAATAAGAATTACTCCTTTCTTGATGGTAAATTAGTATATAAAGATAAGTCTAATAAGTTACTTCAAGTTATTGAGGATGAGTCACAAAAACGGGATATTGTTTTAAAAGCTCATCTTGTCGGCCATGAAGGTGTGTCAAGGACACTAGTCAGGATTAAAGAATGCTATTATTGGCCTGGTTTAAAAGCTGATGTGGAAAAAATGGTCAAAACTTTTTTGAAATGTCAATGTTATAGGCTTTCTCCAGTTCCAAAGTGCACTTCTACTATTTCAACACATGTATTAAGACCTTTTATTAGAGTGGGCCTTGGTATCGTGGGTCCACTAACTGCTACCCCTAATGGAAATAAATACTTATTCGTTTTAGTAGACTATTTCACAAAATGGGTAGAAGCAAAAGTTACCAAAACAATAGACGCAAATGATGTTATAGAATTCCTAAAAGATGTCTTTTCGAGACATGGTCTCCCAGAAGTAATAATCACGGATAACTGAAGACAGTTTATTTTAGGTATTACAAAAGCAATGGTGGATTTATATGGATCTTGGATTCGTTTTATAACACCTCGTCACCCTGAAGCAAATGGTCAAGTTGAAAATACTAATCACGAGATTGAGAAAGTCTTACGATATATCTGTGATAAACAAGAAAATTGGGATGAACTTCTTCCTTCTGCCTTATGGGCTTTATGAACTTCTAAATCGAGTGTTACTGGGTTTAGTAGTTTTGAGCTATTATATGGAAGAAAAGATCTTTGGCCTTTAAGTGTTCTTCTTCCTGATTTAAATAAAGAAGAGAATGAATCTGAATTAGAATATAATGTTAGAAGATTTATTAGACATCAACAATGGGTAGAGGAAGCTATTAATAATATACAATATGCTCATTCTTATTGGTTAGAAAGATCAAAGTCTGTAATGAATATGCTTCATAAGTATAAACCTGGAGACTTAGTTCTTATTAGATATGTTAATGGGAAAAAATTAGACCTTTTTTTATTGGACCTTTTAAAGTATTAAAAGCATCTAGATATAATACTTTAGTTTTACAGACACTAAAAGATAAACAAATATTGGAAAGAAACGTACATATCAAAGATGTAAAGCCATATTTGGTAACAATATAAAATTTTAAAATTTTATTTTATCCAATCACGCAAAAAATTTTTTCTTTTTTTAATTAAATAATACAAATACAATATAATTTTACCAAAATAATAAAAAATTTTTATTACCTCATGATATACAACTCAAAAGTTCGATGTACTTTTGTTGGGATTTATTTATTAAATTTATTAATTTATTATTTATTTATTTATTTAATTTTATATAGAAACTACATATATTTAAAAAGACTATTTAACAACTTTCTTATTCTTTTAATTACAAACTAACTTAACATAACTTTTACACAACAACGACGACTGCACTTCTCTTAATTCAGAGAAATGCTTTATTTTTATGTTATTTAGTTATAATTAACTATTTAATTAATTGTTCTTGTGATTAGAATAAACTATTAATAATTATTATTTAAGGAAATATTTAATAACTATATAAATATAAATATAAAATAATAAGAATATAATTAAAACATTGATTTATGCTATAAAATTTATTATTAATTATAAATATAATTAATATATAGAAATCAAGCCACATATTGAAATTGTTGTAAAATCATTAGATTTAAATTTGATTTATGACATTAATTTATGTTTGAATACTAAAACTAATTTTATATTAATTAAGGTTTGAATATTTCATTTTATATCACTCAAATTAAAAACAAAAATTTTCTCTTTATTTTCAAATTAAAAGTAAAAGGCCACTTGTAAATAATATTATTAAAAACAAAAACAAAAACTAAAACAAAAAAAACAAAAAAACAAAAAAAAAAACAAAAAAAAAAAATATATATATATATATAAATATATAAACATTAAAAACAAAAACAAAAACTAAAACAAAAAAAACAAAAAAACAAAAAAAAAATAAAAAAACAAAAAAAAAAACAAAAAAAAAAAAAAAAAAAATATATATATATATATATATATATATATATTTAAATATATAAACATATTTAAGTATTTTTTTATTCATAAAAATTGTTATTATATCAAATTCTTTATGTAAATTTTTTCAGCTATCCCAAAGTGATAGGAAGTCCTGATAAAGAATTTTCAAGATATTAAGTAAATTTTATAAAAAATGTAAACAAAGAAAATCAATACAAATGTATCAAATTAATGTATTAGAAAAGTTATATTAATTTATATTTTTATATTCTTTAAAGTTATAATAAAACTATATTTTAATTATTCTAAATTAGTATAATATATTATCTTTAAACCTTATTATATATTATTTTATATTTTTGTTATATTATATTATTAAAAATATATTAAATTAAGTTATGAACTATATTAATCTAAAAAGAATAATAATTCATAAAAAGAAAATGTAAATAAACATTTAGAAGGGGACTTTTTATGAAAGAGAAGAAATAATTAGTCAAATAGAATGAAATGTTATTAAAATATTAAATAATAAATAATTAATATTTTTAGGTTATATTATTGAAAATATAACTTCTTCGAATAATAAATAATTTTTGTGTAATTATTTATAAAATAAATTTTGTGTAAAATTAATAGTTTATTTTTATAATAAAAAAATAAACAAATTTTTTTTTATAATTTTTATCATTAAAAATTGTAAAACAATTCTTTCTTAAAAGTTAGAAATTCAATACACTATTAATATTGATAAAAGAATAATATATTAATATTATATCAATATTAATAACATTTATATTTTTATATAATTCTTTTATTAATAACATTTAAATAAAAGAAAATCATAAAATCTAATTATTATATGATTTATTTAATTATTCACTTATAATTAATTTAAAAATTGAAATAACAAAATAATACAATAAAATAATATTATGTAGCATAATATAGCTATAGCCACATATTAATATATATCATGTGCATTATGAATTAATACACGTGATTAATATAAGCTACATATTTAAAGGTGACGTATTATATATAAATTTTTATATATAAATAAATAAATAATAATTAAATAAATATTTTATTTTATAATTTCATAATTCATATATGTATTTGATAATAAAAAATAATAAAAGATTAAAAAAATAAAATAAAAAAAAAATAAAATAAAATATTTTCATATTTATTTATATTATTATTTTTTCAAAGAAATTATATGTGCCATTTTATTTTAATGTTTTAAATATTATATTCATAAATAAAAATTTATAAAAAAATAATATAAACTACGTTCTGAAATGAAAATTTATGTAAAATTTTTAAAGCTATATTTCAAAATGCACCACCCTCATAAAATCTGGACAGTTAATTAAAAATATTAAACAGGTATAGTTTTTGTATAAATATATGCTAAAAACCATATGATTTTAAACCCTAAAAATACTGATAATAATGATTGAACGAATGAATGGTTAAATGAGATGAAGCGAGTGTAAGCGAGTGAGACTCGAGCATAAAGCCTGCGTATTAAATAATGTATTTACTTTTTTTTTTTTTTTTAAAGATTTATTTCTTTTTTTTAAATATATACATTTAAATAAATTATTGATAATTGAAATTATGTTTTTCGTAAAAGATATATATATATTTTTTTAAATAAAGAATGAACTTTATTTAATAAATAATAAATAATAAATAATAAATAATAAATAATAAATAATAAATAATAAATAATAAATAATAAATAAATAATAAATAATAAATAAATAATAAATAATAAATAATAAATAATAAATAATAAATAATAAATAATAAATAATAAATAATAAATAATAAATAATAAATAATAAATAATAAATAATAAATAATAAATAATAAATAATAAATAATAAATAATAAATAATAAATAATAAATAATAAATAATAAATAATAAATAATAAAAAATAAATAGCAAATAATAAATAATAAATAAATAATAAATAATAAATAATAAATAATAAATAATAAATAATAAATAATAAATAATAAATAATAAATAATAATAATAAATATACATACTTCATTAACCCATAAATTTTTATAATATATGATATTTCACTTATGAAAAGCCTTTATTATTTTTACAATTATTAAAATAAAACTAAAAAAGTATTTTTAGTTTCGATATTTATGGATATTTTAAATCCTTTTTTATTTTTATACATTATAAAATTTGTAAAAAAAATTTTATATTTTGTATTTGTATATTTCTTTTGATATTATTATTGATATAAAGATAATACTAAAAAAAAAATATTTTATGATTTTAACAAATGTTAAAACCATTAATCATTTCTATTTTATTATTATTTTAATTTCAAAAATCAAATCAAATAAAAAGTTTATATGATTTTATTTTTGAGCCAATAATATTAAAAATTATATGAATATATCATTAATATTATTGGTTTTTTAAAAATAGTTAAAAAATATAAATATTAAAAAAATTATTAAAATATATTTATAATTTATATAAATAATATTATTTAAAAATTAATAATTATTATTAATTATTATAATGAATTTTATTTTTAGTATCTTATGTTTAATTCTCATAAATTTATAAAAAATAATATATATATAGAATTTAAATATATTATATATTCATAATATATAATATTATGAATATAATATATTTATTATTAATGTTATTAATAAAATATGAGTATATTATAATATATTGCAATATATTTAAAATTTATGGTTCATTAGGAACTTAAATTACATTAAAAATTTGTGAATTTACTAAACCACAGTTTTTTTTTTTTTTTTTTTTTTTATATGTTTATTAATATTATAAAAAATTAAAAATAATATATTTTACTATTTTTTGGGTATATTAATTATATATGTTTTTTTTATCTTATATAACAATAATACATTTATTATATATAAAATTAATAACTAAATTAATTTTATTCTATTGTTCTATTTTTGTATATATACTTTTTTTATATTAAACAAAATAAATAAAAATATTTTTTACTTCTATATAAAAGCTTCTTTTTTTTTAAAATTTTTTTCTTCATAACTTCATTTAAATTTTCATAAAGTACCATAATTATTCATATCTATATAAAATATAGATATTTTTCATTTTTTTTTTTTATTTTATTAATTTAAAATAAGAAAAAAATATTATTTATTCTGAAGAAAATATATGTAAAGAGAGAAAATTGTAAATAAATATATATACCTTTTGTATATATATACAAAAAAAAAAAAAAAAAAAAAAAAAAAAAAAAAAAAACGAAAAGAGAAATATAGATTAAAAGCGAGAAAAATAGTGTAAAAATAAATTAATTTATAAAGAATATATATAAAAAGCAATTAATATTAAAAGAAGTATTTATATAAAGTAATAAAAAGTGTTTATTTATTTTTATTTATATATAAAGTACTAAATTTATATAATAATATTGTTATAATAAATTTAGTGTATCGTATAAAAATATTAATTTAAAAGTATTAATCTATTTCAAAGGAAGAATAAGAGATATTCTTTTTTTGAAGAAAAAAAAGGCAAAATTAACAAAAAAATTAACACCATTAAGAATTTAACGAAATAATATATAAAAAACAAAAAGTTTTTATATATATATTTTTTAAATTTTTAATTTAGAGTTTAAAAATCAGTACTTAATTAATTAAGAAGTCTAGTTTTTAAACTATCTCTTATTTTTTTTTTAGTTAATAATTATTTTATGTTATTTAGTTCTGAAAATAATTGTAATAATAGTAATATTGAAACAATTATAAAGGATAAAATAACATTAGTAAATAATAATAATATAAATAATAATTTAATAAGTACTAATTTAAATAATAATTATAATTTAAATCAAAGTTTAACTTCTAAGTTAGACAAACAAAACAACTTTAAATTTAATCAAAATGCAAACCACTTACGGAATCAATTATGGCTTCGTTCTCCTTGTAGGACGGGTCTAAATAACGTCGATCATGTACAATTTCCATTTGAAACAGAAAATGCAAAAGAATTAATACAACAAAAGATCTTAGATAATGTGATCATCGCTCAAAAGATCAAAGAACAAAATCAAGAATTAGCTCATTTTTTAGCAAATATTGATGAAAAAGGACAAATAAATGAAGAAATAGAAAATAAGAACAATGTTTTGCTTTCTCCAATTGATTTAGATTTAATATCCAATAATTCAAGTAATTTATTATTAAAAAATAGTGTAAATGTAAACAATAATTTATATATTAATCCAAATGTAAACGTTAAAAATAATTCATATATTAATCCATTGGTTACACCAGAGCAAAGTATAATTAATGAAGATGCTTTATTATTGAATTCATCTATTTATTCACCAAAAAGTATGAGTGGGAATGAATTTTTATTAAATTCGAATAATAAGGATAATGAATTATTAACATTAGATATATTTGGTAGTAACCCAAATGCCTTTACAAATACATATATTTCATCACCGGAAACAACTGAATCAAATACAATTCCATATATACCAACGCCAGAAACAACCATTTTATCTAGTCCATTAAATACTAATATTATATCTAGTCCAGAATCAAATTTACTATCAAGCCCCGAATTATATGATAATATAAATGTGAGTTTTCCAGAATTTAATATAAATAATAATTCTAATGTTCTAAATGATGTTGCTATCGATAATTATTTAATTAATCAAGAAATTATGAAGTTACAACAAGAAAATTTAATGTACAATAAATTAGTAGATAATAAAGTATTTGAAAATATAACAACTCAAGTTCAATCAAATCCATTAGTTGATAATTTATTAGTATCTTCTACGGAAAGTTCGCCAGAATTATTAAATCAACCATTAGAAACTTCTGAAACTATTATATTAAATAATTTAGAAGGAAGTGAGAATGGAAAAGAATGTAGTACGAAGCGTAAATTTGAAGAAGAAGAAGTAGAAAGTAAAAAGAAAAAATCAAAGAAAGAAAGTATTATTAATGAAGGAAAACCTTTTATTTATGTAATCACTGAAAGTGATGATGAGAGTGAAAACGAAAATAGTGAAAGTGATGATGATAGTCAAAAGAAAAAAAAATATAAAAAGAAATATTATGTATGTTCTGTTTGTAATCATAAGTCGAAGAGACATTACAATGTTGAAGTTCACTTAAAGACTCATGAAAAAAATAGGCCAAGGCCCTTTGAATGTGAAAAATGTAAGAAAAGTTTTTGTCGTTTACATGATTTAGAAAGACATAAAGTAATACATCAAGAAAAAATGTTTACCTGCGATTTATGTGGTAAAAAATTTGGAAGATTGGATTCATTGAAACGTCATATTGGATGTAAAACTTGTATTAAAAGACAACAATCGATCAAAAATGAAATATAATTAAAAAGTAATTTTTATTAAAACTTAAAGCATTTTAAAAATATTTATATTTAAAAACATTTAATAAAATAATAAAAATAGATAAAAAATAAAAAAAAGAATAATTAAATATTGGTTATTTTTATATATGTGTTTTAAGTTGTTTATTTTTATTTTTAAAATATTATGTATAAAATCATTATTTTTTATTTTATTTTAGTTTTGTCTATATATAATTTTTATTATATATTTTCTTTCAGTTGGAATATATATTCTTTAGAAGTATTAATATAGATAATAGATGATAATAGTAGTTATAAAATAATGGTAATTCATAATTTCGTTTAAAATTATGTTTCATAAAAATAATATTACTAATAGAATGTTAATAAATTAACACTTAATCGGTCAGAGACGTCCTTTAATACCTTTTTGAGTAGTAGAATTAAATAAATAAATATATATAAATATATTTTATATAATTAAGGATAACATAGGATATGTTCTAGTATCTACAGAAGATCAATTCAACCGTTTTACAGAACATTATAAAGAATATGCTTCTAACAAGACGAGACATAGTCTTAATAAAAAGTATTGGAAAGGAATACTAAGCAATTCTTCTTCTCCTCAGGAATCACCTGTGTGGTTAATTTCTTGATAGTTTCGTACTCTTTTAGCTAGTTACTTTACCAACAATTACCAATTATTATTCTCTGGGTAAAATCGAAAATCCAAAAAGACTATAGTTGCTTTAAATAATGCAATTGAATTATTTATAACACCTTTTCATATGGTGATCATTTTATGTTTAAATTGATCCAAAATGCTTTTTTTTTTAGTAGTATAATTTTAATTTAAGATCATTTTACTAATTTTAATTTAAGATTTACAAAGTAACAAATTAAAATTCTATTTTCAATAAATAATATCTATAATTAAGTATGAAATAAATAAATAAATAAATAAATAAATAAATAAATAAATAAATAAATAAATAAATAAATAAATAAATAAATAAATAAATAAATAAATAAATAAATAAATAAATAAATAAATAAATAAATAAATAAATAAATAAATAAATAAATAAATAAATAAATAAATAAATAAATAAATAAATAAGTAAATAAATAAATAATTAAATTTTATTTAAAATTATACTTTTTCTAATACATCAAATATATACTGATATATTTGATATATACAAAATATATTCAATTGATTATATAAATTAGGAAATGAAAATGAGAATATAATTGTAGAATTTGACAAATTATTTCATTTTTATTTCTATTTTTTTTTTTTTTTTTATTTTTTTATTTTTTTTATTTATTATATATAAAAGAATATAATATCAAATATATATCTCAAGATATTGATTTATTTTATTATTATTATTATTATTATTATTATTATTATTATTTTTTTTTTTTTTTTTTTTTTTTTTTTTTTTTTTGAATTAGTAATATTATTTGAACATGAATTAAAATAAAAAATAAAAAAAGAAATAAAAAGAAAAAAAAAAAAATAAGGTTAAAAATGAAAATCTATTTTCTTATAATAAATCTGTATTAAATTTTATATAATTTAAAAGAAAGCTATGAAAGAAAGATATGAAGTAATGAAAATGAATATATATATAACTATATATATATTTACTATTGGAAAACTCTAATATTCTAGATTATATATTCAATTATATATATATATATATTTTTTTTTTTTTTTATATTTTTAATAAAGAATAAAGGGTATAATCTATAAAGGATAATTATATTAATTATTAAAAGAAAATATTATTTTGATAATACTAATGTATTATAAAAAAAATAATTATCATTATTGTCATTATTCTTATTTTTTAATTTTTTTTTTTTTAAATAAAATTTTTTCTTTAATAAACATAAATTAGACATAGAAATATAATAGATATCAATAGTTTAAGGATAGGTACGTGATTATTTTGGAAAGAAAAAGAGATTAAATTACATTTATCAGGATTACTATCTTCAGCAATACACTGAACAAAACCATAATGCATCTTTGAACATATTTCAATTACTTTTGTATTTAAATTTACCGTGACTTGATCCTCTGCACAAATTAAATCATAATTAAAAACTTTGACTTCATTATCATATGTACAGTTAGTAAATACCCCATGAATACTAGAGATGTCATTAGTTTTTTTTCTTTTTGAAGTAGATTTACTATTATATTTTTCTTGCAAAATATCAGCATTTAATACCTGTTGATAAACATCTTCATCCATTGCATTATTAAACATTGTAGGATAATTAATGACAACTTTTTCATTAGGTAAACACTGATTATTATCAATTTTTATTAACATATTATCGGGCATACAACGATAATAGGTATCATAAATTGAATATAATTCATTCAGGTTACATTTTAATTTTTTACATTTAAATTCATTTACCATTCTTTCTTTCAAATTCCTTTTTTCTTTCAGTTTTTGTTCATTTTCATATTTATATTTGCCCTTATGTTTTTTATTTATTACAATTGCTTTATCTAATTCAAATTCAATTTCATGTTTAATTTCATTTTCATTTTCATTTTCATTTTCATTTTCATTTTCATTTTCATTTTCATTTCTATTTTTATTTTCATTTTTATTTTCCATTTCTCCTTCGTCTTTTTTTACTTTATTATTATTTTCATTATCATCAACATTTTCACTTTCATCTTCACAATCTAGTATAAATCCATTCACCGTTAAATAATAATTTGGGGTAGTAATATGCTCGCAACTATAATTAACTTCATTTAATTTTGTACAACTATAAAGTTGATCATCTAATGTATAATATTCTCCTTCTTTTTGAATTGAATTTATATTAGCATGATTTGGTAAAGAATAATATTTGAATATACTCACATAATTTGGAGTAATAGATGCATAGACATATCCTGAATTGGTTAATAATTCCCATGTACTATTATTATTATGATATTTTACCATAAGTTGACTAATACTATCATAATAGAAATATTCAGAAGAAGGCTGAAAAATAGGTTCACACTGACCTTTAGTACATTTATATATTTTTAAAAATTGATTGACAGCTTTAAAATCATCGTATTCTATGGCTTTATTGGTTTTTTTATTTATAATATAATGTCCATTGTTACTAATAATCTTGGCTGATTTTAATTCCAACTGATAAAGATGATTTGTTAAGCCATAAATGGGTTCATCTTCATTTTTAGCCTTTATGCATTCCACTGTAAAATTACCTTTATTGTTCAAGTAACTAAGAATATTATTTCTACGAATTTTAGTAGTGGTTGTGGTTTCTGTAGAAGAGGTTCTTGAAGTTTCATTTATTGATTGTGTTTCCCTAAGATCTTGATAGGGAAGATGAGGAGGAAGGAAATGATTTGATGTATCTTTTGGAGGGAGTAATAAAACTAGCTCTCCATTGCTTGTCACACATAATTCTATTTCTTGGTTTTCTGTTTCTTTTTCAATCATATTTTCACTTATTATACATGAATTATCATCATTATAAGTGCATTTTAAATCGTGATCATAAGCAAAGGATATATCATTATAATGAGGATTATATTTAAATATTCTGTTTGAATTATTAGTGAAATAAGTTATCACTTCTGGTTTTTCCCATGAGTAACAATATTTACCATTACAATAAAAAATGTTAATATTATCGTTATTATAATCGTCAATATTATCACTTTCCACTAACTTATTAATAGAGGTATTAATGAAATAAAAACCAATTTTATTAATTTCAGCAATTTTTCCATTATCTATCTTATATATTTTATTGCTAATAAAGAAATAATTATCATTATATTCTTTGCTTGCACTTATACAATTTTCTTTAAAGGGTAAATGAAAAGTATTGGATTCTTCTTTCAATGAAATAATATCTGTTGCTAAATATAATTTGGAATGATTCTCATTAGTACAATATTCCCCTGGAGATAAGTAATTCTTTATATTTTCTTCTTTAATATGAGATTGCTTGATGAAACATATTTGATTAGAGTAGGAACATATTGGAATATCATTTATTTCTGTTGTATTTAATTCTTTACAGAAATTATTTTGACAAGATATTAAATTAAACATAGTTTTAGTGTTTTTACTATCTCTTTGAGATCCATTTGGTACTAAATCATACGTCGTTGATGCTCTATAAATACCGTCATGCAATTCATCTTCTTGACAATATTCAGACATACAATTTAATAAAACATTAATTGCTCCTGATATATAATTTCCAACATTAGCTAATCGACGACCACAGGAAACATTAGCATTAAATCTTATACACATAATATTATATTTTTTATTTTCTGCATTTAAGTAATAACCTGGATTTGCTAAAATAATATCACATTGCTTATTATAACATTTTAATAAATTTGAATAGGTATGCATAAGATAATAGCCATCGACTTGAGTACTTCCTGAACATCTCCCATTTCGACAATAAATTAAAGGATATTTTTTTCGTTGATATCCTGCATTAATATAATAATTAGATACTTCTTTTTCTAATTTACATTGCATATTCTCTGAACAGAATATAATTCCTATTCCATCACCTGGAATATAATATCCAAAATTTGATACATATCCAGTTATACATCCATTCTTTGCATAACATAATATTAATGCGTAATCCTCATGATCTGACCCTGAATTTATATAATACCCATTTCTACCAAATACAGATTCAAATATAATTTCACCATCAATCTCTGTCCTTCGCTTTATTAAATGTGTTTGTTTCCCATTATTAGTAATGCTACCTTTATTATTATTATATATCATATATTATATATTATAAAAATTATATATATATATATAAAAGAGAGAGGCAAGAAATGTTAGTAATATATATGAAGAAAATAAAAAATCTTTTTTTCTTTTTCAGTTTTCTTTAATTTAAATTCTATTTTAATATATATATATTTTAATGCTACTTGCTTTCTTATATTATTAATCAATATTTATGAGTGATTTAACTTACTATCTATGTAGTAACCATCTTCTTCTATAAGTATTAATGTTTTCGAATTCCTACAATAATAACCTTCATAATTATAATATACATAAGTATTTTCTGTACAAACATCTTCTGAACATTCAATTATTCTATTTTTCTTTTTACATTTTTCTTTACTTAATACAATTTCTGAATGAACTAAAGAAAAAAGTAATATTATTAAAATATATATAATCCATATATATCTTTTATTTCTATTTTATTTAATAATTAAATTACAATAAAAAAGAAGTTATTATTATTCAATATATATTTCTTTTTTTTTTTTTTTTTTTATTCCTCTAATATATATAACTCTACTTACATCATTATATTATTATTTATTATAAAATTCATTATCAAGTTCTATAAAATCATTAAAGTGAATTTTTTTCTTTTTTTTTTTAAAAAAATATTCAAAATTCCACTTTTACTTTTATTATTAGTATTACTTATTTTTTATTTTTTCTATTTTATTATATTTTGTTTTCTTTATATATTTATAATTATAATTCTGTTGCTTTAATATGCTATGAATTTATAATATGAATAATGAATAGTTTATTTTCATTACATATAATTATATTTTTGAGTATAAATATAATAAGTGAAAATTTAAACGATAAAATTGTTAATTATCAAAAACTATAAAACAAATAAAATTATTGGTGTTTATTATTATTATTTTTTTTTTTTTTTTTTTTTTTTTTTTTTTTTATTTTAATTATTTTTATATATTTAAAGTTAGGTTATTTACAAATAAATTTAAATATTTAAATGTTATATATATATATATATATATATATATTTATTTTTTTTTATTTTTTATTTTTTATTTTGATATTTATTGGTTTATTGTCATTAAAAAAAATTATATATCAGTGAAGATTTTGTTTTTTAAAAATTAAAATGATTTGAAAATTTTATTATAAATAAATAAATAAATAAATAAATAAATAAATAAATAAATAAATAAATAAATAAATAAATAAATAAATAAATAAATAAACAAATAAATAATAAATAAATAAATAAATAAATAAACAAACAAACAAACAAACAAATAAATAAATAAATAAATAACTAAATAAATAAATAAAAAAATACCTCAAAATTTTTAAAATTTTTTTTTTTTTTAAACAAATTTTTTAAGTAAACTCTTTAAAGTTAATAATATGTTATTAAATACACTTATAAACATAAAATTATTACATCTAAGAAAGAGTTCAATAACTATTTTATACTCTATTATTATATTGATATATATATGTATTTTTTTCTTAATATTTGTCCTTGAACTTAAACAAAAAAGTTCTTTTTTTATTTTAATAAGGAATAATAATTAATAGACTATAAATAATTAGATTTGGATATCATTTAGTAATGATAATATTATTTATTTTTTGTAATAGTTTTTTAATGCAAAATAGTTTTTAATTCGTTACTTTTGTTATTTAATTAAACATAAATTACTTAGGTTTAATAAGCTTCTTATTTCTATTCAATTATAATAAATAATTTAAATTATATATATGTGAGTTTTATGTTTTATTATTAATAACAATATTATTATATAAAGTTTATCTATTTATTTATTTTATATTAATTTTAATTTTAATTTTATTTTTTTTTTGAAAAATAATAATAATAATAATAATAAAATAATAATAATAATAATAATAATAAAATAAAATAGTAATAATAATAAAATAATAATAATAATAATAATAATAATAATAAAATAATAGTAATAATAATAAAATAATAATAATAATAATAATAAAATAAAATAGTAATAATAATAATAAAATAATAATAATAATAATAATAATAATAATAATAATAATAATAATAATAATAAATGTCTAGATTTACTTTAATATTAATAAATTAAATAAATATAAATATATTATAAAATAAATAAATGTAATATAACATTAATTAAATATTTAATCTAGAATCAAGCCACAAATAATATAAATACATGTAAAATAACTTAGTTAAACACTTGTAATTACCAATTTATAAAATCTTATAAATAAATAATAAATAAATAAATAATTAAATAAATAATTTAAACTTATTAGATTAAGAGTCTCATTTAAGCTTTTAATTAACTACCGACATGTCTCAAGAAAAAATTAAGCCTTTTAATGGAAAAAATTTCCAAGTTTGGGAATTCAGGGTAACCACAGCTGTTGAAAAATTGGAACTTGAAGATTAGTTAGAGAAGGATGTGTGTAAAGAAGTTAAGGAGAAATATCCAGATAATGCTGAGAAATTGGCAGAAGCTAAGAAGGGAAATGCTACTGTTAGGGAAGTTTTAATTAATGCCATTGAGGATGAAATTTTGCGTGACTACATTAATATAAAGTCGTCTTATCAACTCATGCAAAAATTAAAGAAGAAATATGGTGGAGGTGAAACAGACATTAGATATTGGATCAGAAAACTAAACAATTTAAAGGCAAAAAATACTGAAGAAATTGCTTTTGTTCTTGACGAAATGTTTAATATTTTTGAAACTCTGAGTAATAACAGTCAAGTTATTTCTGATAGAGAAAAAATAAAATTCATGTATGAATCAATGCTTAAAAATTTTAGAAATTATTTAGACATTGATGAAGATACAAAACCAACGGATCTGTACAATAAAATTAACAAAAAGATAAATATGATAGCTTATCTGGAAGGAGGAGAAGACTATAACCAATATTATCAAGATGATCCAATGGAAGTAGATATGGTACAGAGAACGGTGAAGAAAGATAAATATAACAAGGAATTAAAAGAAAAATTACATAAAAATTACATTAAAAACTGCGAAGAAAAAAGATACTGTCACATTTGCGAAATTTTTGGTCATACTACCCGAAATTGCAGATATAATTCAAAGAACATCTCATTATACAAAAAATGAGGAAAATAAAAGAAAACCTTATAATAATAACCGCAATCACAGAAAAAATAATTTTAATAATAATAAATTAATTGCTCAGATTGAAAAACCAGAAGAAGAAGATGAAAATTTCATCGACACTTTAGATTATGAAGAAATATGCCAACTAACCAAAGGAAGTATAAATTTGATTGAAGAAAATCAAAAAGAAGAATGTTATAAAAATATTGAAAAAAGCATTTTCAATATTAATAATAAAGATGAAACTACAGAATGGTTATATGATTGTGGAGCATGTGAACACATCACAAATAATAAAAATTTATTAACAAAGTATATAAAGAGTCCAAGCGAACTTTCATTTGCTAATGGTTCAAAGATTACATACGAAGGTTATGGAGAATACGAACTCAAGATAAATAATACTACTATAAAATTAAATCGTGTATTATATTCTCCGGATATAACAAGAAATATTATTAGTGCGATAGAACTAGCAAAAATTGGAATCAAAACCATAACTGAACCACTCAACAATAATAAAAACATAGTAAAATTAACAATATTAGATTCAGATAATAAAATAATACATAATATCTTCTCGACAAAAACAAATCAATTTTTAATTTATGTAAAAAACGATAAAACTTTAATAATAAGGAAATTATGACAATAAATAATAACATAATGACTTGGCATAGGCGCTTAGGTCATTTTTATAACAAAGAAATTGAAAAGTATTTAAAAGACCATGATATTAATGAACCCGAATGCTTAGAATGTAAAGTCGCAAAAATGAAGAGAATTCCACATAATCAAGAGACTCTCAAAGCAGCAGAACTATTGGAAGTCATTCATTCTGATATTATAGGCCCCATAAATAAATCAATCACTGGCAAAAGATTCATTTTAACTATTATAGATGAATTCTCTAGAAAAAGCTGGATATTCCTTCTTAAGAGCAAAAGTGAAACAATTGACATTATTATTAACTTTTTCAAATTTTTGAATAATATTTTCAAGGAGAACAAAATTAAATATTTCAAATCAGATAACGGTCGAGAGTATAATAATAGAAAAGTTCTAGAATTTTGTAAAAATAATGGTATCAGAAAAATATTTTCCCCACCATACAGTCCTGAAAATAATGGTTTGGCTGAAAGATTTAACCAAACTATTATTTCATGCTCAAAAACCCTACTATTCTGGAGCAAATTATCTGAGAACTTTTGGGATTTCGCTATCTTTTATGCAAATTATTTATATAATAAAGTACCACATAGCGGTATCAATAATAAAATACCTGAAGAAATTTTTTATAACAAAAAGGTTAATTTAAAATATATCAAAGTATTCGGTTGCATGGCATACTACAAGAATTATTCTCAAGAAAAAGGAAAGTTTGAATCAAATACTAATAAAGGAATATTTCTAGGATTCGTTGAAGAATCTTATAGTTATCTTATTATGGATTATAAAAATTATAAATTACATCGTGTCAGAGAAATTCAATGTATGGAAAATGAGCCAGCTAATATTTCGCTTTCTGAAAATGTAACAAATGAGTTATCTGACTGCGATTTTCTTAATTTCAATTTTATTAATAAAAAACTATCAACAAACAATGATAATTTAATAAGTACAATACTTAATAATGACGAAGATTTTGATTGTCAATTAAATGATGTCAATAATTTATTTCAAAAATTAAATTTAGACAATAATTCTGATGAAGATAAGATGGAAGTTGAACATGAATTTTTTAACGAAAATAAATATTACTCCAACTATAATAACTTAAAAACCACAAAGAATTATCAAAATATTAACAATAATTATAATTTACACAATAACTTAAATAATAATTTCTATAAAAATTACTATGACAATAATGATCACTATGTTTTAAAAAACAATAATTCCAAGTTCGATCAAAGTAAAAAAATTTTTATTAATAAAATTTTTTCAAAAAATGAGCAAAAAACGAAAAATAATAATCAAACTTTAATTAATAATAATTTGAATAAAAATAATTTTAAACAAAATCAAACCTTATTTAATAATAATTTGAATAAAAATAATTTTGAACAAAATCAAACCTTATTAAATAATATTTGAATGAAAATATTCAAACAAAACATAAAAATAAATTTATTGACTATAATAAATTTCATATAAACAAATATCATAAAAATAATAAAAATTTTACAAAAAATAATGATAATATTAATAATAAAAATTTAGTATCCATATCAACCAATATTCCTTTAACTTATAATGATGCAATTACTTGTAAAAATAAAGAATATTGGAAAAATGCAATAAAGAATGAACTAAATAACTTATATGACAACAAAATAATGACTTTTATTAAAAATATTCCAAAGGGACAAAACGTAATCTCTACAAAATGGGTATTCACTACTAAGACAGATGATAACAATAAAATAACAAAATTTAAGGCACGTTTGGTAGCTAGAAGATTCAGCCAAAAAGAAGAAATTGATTTTGATCTAACTTATTCCCCTACTTTAAATCTGGATTGTATAAAATTAATTTTATTTTTATCTGCTAAATTTAATTGGAACGTACAACAATTAGACATTAAAGCCGCTTATCTTAACGCTGACTTAGATAAAAATATTTATGTATCAATACCACCAGGAGACGTAAACTATAATAAAGGCTTTTGGTTATTAAATAAAGCATTATATGGCCTTAAACAATCTGGCCGTCAATGGAATATTAAAATTACAAATTTTCTTATTAATAATGGATATGTACAACTTAAATCAGAAAAATGTATATTCAAGAAGGTAAAAAATGGAGACTTAGTGTCAATCATAGGAATATATGTAGATGATATGATCATTACGGGTTATGACAATGAAATTTTATCTATAATAAATAAAATTAAAAGAAAATTTAAAATTTCGAAATGTGAACCAATCAAATATATCCTAGGAATTAAAATTGAAAAATTTAAAAATAAATTTATTATATCCCAAAAAGGATTTATTGAAAAATTATTAGAAAAATTTAATATTAAATATACAAAAAGAAATAATACGCCATGTACAGAAAAAAATTTAATATCTGAAAATAAAGACCCATTTGATAAAACTGTTTATAAGAGTGCTATAGGATCATTAATATTTTTGGCAAAATGCACTAGACCAGATATTACTTACGCTGTTCATAAAGCCGCCAGAAAATCAGAAAACCCATGCGTTTCTGATTGGAAAGCAGTATGTAAAAGAAAACACAAAAATAGATTACAATAACAAAATACAATAAATTTTATTTTATTAAAAAATTTTTTTATTAAAATATATTTTATTAATATTTAATAGTTATTTGTTAAAAATAACAATTACATCGAGAAAAAATGTGAAAAGTATCTTCTATTTATACTTTTCCTAAATACATTGATAATATATTATTTTATTTAAATTACATATATTTTAATATAAAACTATCCTAATGAATTTTATTAAATAATAAATTTATAAACTATAACTAAATTTAGAAAAATATAATTATTAATTAAACTAAATACTAAATAATTAAAATTAAGTATATTTATTATCTATTTATTATTTTAATATTATAAGTAAAGTCTTTATTTATTTTCGATTTAAAAACAATGTTAAAGGAGTCATGATTAAATTTTGAAACTTAATTTTCACAAAATAAATTATTAATTTATTTTGTTTTAAACTTTAATTAATTCATTTAAATTATTTTACAACAATAATTTTCTCAGAATTAAAATTTATAAAAATTATTACATTAAAAATTTATCTTGTGGCTTAAAGAATATAATTCAAAAATTTAGTTCATATGATTTATTTACTTTGTTTATTATTTTATAAATCAAAGAATAATTTACATTTTTGAATTACACAAGAAAAATTTTTAATTTAAAATGTGATTGGGATAATCACATCTTTACACAGTAACAAATATTATGAAATATTTAAATAATACTATAAATTATAAATTATGTTATGACGGCATAGGAACTATTACTGGATACTTTGATGCTGATTATGCAGGTGATTTAGTTGATAGAAAATCAACCTCTGGTTATATTATTATGCTTGGAAATTCACCTTTAACTTGGTCTTCTAAAAAGCTAGCTACCGTTGCAACTTCTACTGCCGAAGCCGAATATGTTAGTACAGCAGAATGTTTAAAAACAATTTTATGGTTAAAAAATGTCTTATATGAATTATTAAAATTTAATAAAAACTATCACTATTTTCACGGATAATTTAGCAAGTAAAACAAGTATTGAAAACGGAGAATTAAATACAAAATTAAAACATATAGATATTAAATATCATTTTAATAAAGATTATATAGAAAAGAAAATTATAAAATTAGAATATATTGATTCCCAAAATATGCTTGCTGATATATTTACCAAAGACTTAAATGGAAAGAAAATATTAGAATTTACAAATAAAATTTTTATTTCATAATTATAATAAAAATTATATTTGCGGGGGAGTATTAAAATAATAAATGTCTAGATTTACTTTAATATTAATAAATTAAATAAATATAAATATATTATAAAATAAATAAATGTAATATTGTTCAAGGTTGTGGATTCAGAGAACACGAACAAGTATTACACCAAGTGTTTTAATATATATTTATTATATATTTTTATTTATTTATTTATTTATTTAGAAAAATACATGTATCTTTTTTATTATAAAATCAACAAGGAAAAAATAATTTAATTTTTAATTAAACTATAAAATAACTATATACAAAATAAGGTTATAATTAATGAGGCTTGTGTGGCATATTAGATATGTTATGCATAATGTTCATATAACATTGCTAATATTTAGCATTCCCCCTACATTTTGCATTACATATTTACAAAAAAAATAAATTTTTTTTTTTTTTTTTTTTTTTATATTAAATTTATATTAATAAATTTTTTTTTTTTTTTTTTTTTTTTTTTAATCAAAAATAAAATAAGTGAAAATTTTCATTTTTGGACCTGAAATATTTTTAGTTAATGAGTCTGCAACCATATTTTCTTTATCAACATATTTTAATGATACTTTTCCTTCATTTATTTTTTCATTAACATATTTATATTTTATATCCATATGTTTACATCTTGTATTAGAATTTTCATCTTCTGCAATGAATTTGCATGATTTGTTATCAATATTTATTTTTAGAGTAAAGTTGTTATTAAATATTTCACCCATTAATTTTTGTAACCACATACCATGCTTAGTACATTCAGTTAGGCTGACAAATTCCGCTTCCGCTGTTGATAAAGTTACACATTTTTGTAATTGCGATTTCCAAGAAATAGAACTATCTCCATTAAGAAATATATATCCTGTTGTTGATTTTCTTGTTTCTTCATCTTCAGCAAAATCTGCATCACAATAAACAGATATATTTTTGTCTCCTTTATAATGAATTGATTTTTCTTTTGTTGAATTTAAATATTGTAAAATCATATGAGCTGATTTTAAATCTACTTCTTTTGGATATTCTGAATGTCTTGCTGCTTGATTAACAGCAAAAGCTATATCTGGTCTTGTTTTAGTAGATATAAATAATAATTCTCCTATGATTGATTTATAGATTGTTTTGTCAATTTCTGGAGAATTTTCTCTTTCTTCTTTAGTAATTTTTCTACTAGGATATTTGATTGGTTTTGTTTTCTTCATATTATAATTTTCAATTAATTTTTCTATGTAATCTATTTGATTAATTTTGTATCCTTGATCTGTCTTGAAAATGTTTATTCCAATTATTTTATCAGCATTTGTATATTTTGAAATTTGATATTTATTTTGAAGATTGTTTGATACATATTTTATTTCTTCTTCAGTTCCTGTAAGTAAAATATCATCAACATATAGACTTAATACTAATGATAATTTATTATTTTTATATTTAGTAAATATACACTTATCAGAATTAATTTGTTTAAGTCCTATACTTATTAAGAATTTGGATATTTCATTATTCCACTCTCTACCAGCTTGTTTTAAGCCATATAGAGCTTTCTTTAGTAACCAATACTTACCTTTGTTATAATTTTTATCTCCTTTTGGAATTTTCATGCAGATTTTTTCTTTTAATTTAGCATTCAGGTAAGCTGCTTTTATATCTAATTGTTTTAACTCCAAATTATATCTGGCAGCTATTGCAATAGTTATTCTAAGACTATCGGCTTGTACTGTTGGAGAGTATGTGTTGTTATAGTCTATTCCTTCTCTTTGTTTGAAACCTTTGGCTACCCATCTTGCCTTTTTTGTTCCATCATCTTTTGTAGTGAATATCCATCTTCCATCAATTAATGTTGCATTACGAGGAATACTGTTAATTATTTCCACAACTCTTTGATTATACATGTTATTTAGTTCTTTATTTATGGCTTGTTTCCATTGTTTTGAATCTTTTGATTTAATTGCTTCCTCATAATTTGATGGATTATTAAATTTGATATTTAAAATTTTGTTTTTCTTTTTTGGATTTGTATTATTTTCTTTTATAACGTCATCATTATTATTTTTTTCATTATCATCTTCATTAATGAATTTTCTTTTATTGTTATTAGAATTTGTTTCACTATTGTTAGAATTTGTTTCACTATTGTTATTATTATTTAAATAATTTTTATTATTATCCTTGGTGTTAATTATAGTTTTAGTATTGTTATTATTTTTATTATTTTCAATAGTGTTTTGTTTATTTGTAATATTGTTATTATTATTATCTGTGGTATCGGTATTGTTGTTATTATTGTCAGTAGTTTCAAAATTATTATTATTTGAATTATTCATATTAATATTCTTGGTATTTGAATTATTATTGTTTAAGTTATTATTTAAATTTTGATTATTCATAAATTGTGAATTATTATCTGAATGTTCCCCCTGAATTTGTGAATTATCAAAATCAAAAAGAGAATCAACGGAATCATATGATAAGAAAGTAGTTTCAATAGATCCAGGAATATTTTCCATAAAATATACATCTCTTGCAGATATAATAGAATTAGTAGTTATATCAAGGATTTTATAACCTATAGAGTCAGAAGCATAACCAAGAAAGATACCTGGTTTAGTATTATTATCTAATTTATTTTTCTTATGATTATTATAAAAATAAACTCTGCAACCAAAAACTTTTAAATGGGATATATCAACAAGCTTGTTGAAGAAAACTTCATCAGGAATAAGAGAGTTATTGCCTTGATGAGGATTAAGATTATAGAGACGACAAGCACATAAAATTGCTGAATCCCAAAAGTTAATAGGTAGTTTCGTAGAAGATAAGAGTGTTTTAACACAGTTATCTAAGGTTTGGTTAAGACGTTCTGCACGACCATTTTGCTGAGGGCAATTAGGTAAAGAATGAATAAATTCAATACCATTATCCAAAAGATATTTTATTAAATTAGCGTTATCATATTCTCTTCCATTATCGGTTTTGAGAGTAACTATGTTATAACTAGTAGTATTTTTCATTAGCTTATGGAAGTGAATAAACGCGTTACATACATCGGATTTATTCTTTAATAAATAAATCCAGCATTTTCTTGAGAAGTCATCTAAGAATGTGACATAATAATTGTAACCGTTGTATGATGTGATAAATTTTCCAACAACATCTGAATGAATAAGTTGTAATGGATGTGTTGATTTATTAAAAGATGAGTAGAAAGGTTTTTTCTTCATTTTACTAATATGGCATTGAGAACAATCCTTTTTATTATGTAAATTTGTATGTTTTAAAACAAAGTCTTGAATATTTTTATTATTATTAAAGTGTCCTAATCTAGCATGCCATAAATCGTAGTTAAAATTTATTGCATTTGTGTTGTTAATTAAATTATAATTATTTATATTATGTGCATTTAGTGTAAATAGGAAGTCATCATTTGCATGTAGCGTTGAAATCAGTTTATTGTTTTTATAAATTTGTAGACGATCTTTATTTTTGATAACGTCATAATCCATTATGAGAGTGTAACCTTTTAAAACCAAACAGTGGGTAGATAACAAATTATTTTTAATATTGTCAGCATAATATACCTTTGACAGTTCTAAAGAGTTGTTGTCAAAGGTTCCAATATATTTTCCAACTTTTTTAATTTTTTCGGATTTACCATTAGAATATGTGATTGATTTATTTTTTATATTTTTAGTGTTTTTTAATTTTCTAATTTCATTTGTTAAATTTATAGGACATCCTGAATCAATTATCCATTCCGTTTTGTCATTTTCTTTGGTAGATTGTGTAATATTATTTACCGTAATATTACCGGAGAATCCGATATTTATATTTTCTTCTTCACTATCTTCACTTTCAGTTGAATCTGATTCATTTTTAATGTTATTGCTATGAAATTTTGTATTCTTCCTACCTTTTTGCTTTCTGATATCATTTTTTCTTGGATTGTTTCTATTTTTATTCTTTCTTTTAACATTAAAGAAACATGTGTCGGTAGTATGTCCATCTTTTTGACATATATAGCAATAATTTTCTTTATTTTTAATTTCATAATTTTTATTATTTGGTTTATTTATATTGGTTTTACTGACGGCATTCACCTGGTTCTTTAGATTTGGATTTTCTTCAATTCTTTTGATTTCTTTACATTTTTTAATAAATACTTCCATGGTAATAATTGAATTCTTCAAGTCACTAAAGGTTTTAAATTGGATTAAATTTATTGGATGGATTCCAATTTTGACAAGTTCATCAGCGGCGAATAATATTTTGGTTTCTTCATCTAACGTTGACTTGCCCAGTTTATTAGCTTCCTTTTGTGTGATTCGAAGAGTGTATTTAAATTATTCAAATATAATTTATAATCATTATTTTCTATTTTTAATGTTTTAATTTTATATTCGATTTTATATAATTTTGATGGGCCTGACTGGTCAAATCTACTTTTCAGTTCTTCTATCATTTCATAAGCTGTTTGACAGTCAATGATAAATTTACTTGTTGGGTCGTCCAAACTGTTTTCAATAATAGATTGAGTTGCGTTGTCTTCTTCATTTTGGATTTCTTCCATATTATTAGGATCAATTTTGACATTAATATATTGGATTAACTTTAAAGCTGTTAAATGTCCTTTTAAAGCTTTAAACCACCTTGGAAAGTTTTCAGTAGTGAGCCCAAAATTTGTATAGTTAAACACGGATTTCTTGGTCATATCAATTATTACAGTGTTACTGGTATTATTATTTTACACTGTACTGACCTTAGGGATAGCAGATGTACTTTCTTCATAATCTTGATTTGTTTCATTTATTTCATCTTCAGTATTCTGTGATGATTGGGAACTATTTTCCTTTATGAAACCTTTTTTAGATTTTTCTTCCATCTTAAGAATTAAATGCTTTAACAATTTTTAATAAAATTATAGTTTATTTTAAAATAAATAAATTTAATATCTCCTTAAGGATTTATATATTCGAGTTGTCTCTTAGAGTCGAATGAGATTCTTAATCTGTTCAAGGTTGTGGATTCAGAGAACACGAACAAGTATTACACTAAGTGTTTTAATATATATTTATTATATATTTTTATTTATTTATTTATTTATTTAGAAAAATACATGTATCTTTTTTATTATAAAATCAACAAGGAAAAAATAATTTAATTTTTAATTAAACTATATAATAACTATATACAAAATAAGGTTATTATTAATGAGGCTTGTGTGGCATATTAGATATGTTATGCATAATGTTCATATAACATTGCTAATATTTAACAAATATAACATTAATTAAATATTTAATCTAGAATCAAGCCACAAATAATATAAATACATGTAAAATAACTTAGTTAAACACTTGTAATTACCAATTTATAAAATCTTATAAATAAATAAATAATTAAATAAATAATTTAAACTTAATAATAATAATAATAATAATAATAATAATAATAATAATAATAATAATAATAATAATAATAATAATGATAATAATTACATTCCCCCTTCAAAACGTAATGGAATTGTAGTAGTTAAGACTTTATTTATTTCATGCACTTTAGTTATTATCACAGATAATATGAATTTTATTTTAATTTTAATATTATACTATTATATAAAGATAACTTCAAAATTTTTTTTAAAAAGACTGCCAATAATATTATTTTTTCAATATTCTGGATATTTAAAGAAAAATGTATATTAAAATTGTCTAATTAATTATCTTAAAATATTAAATAAATAAATAAATAAATAAATAAATAAATAAATAAATAAATAAATAATTGTTAGAATATGTGAAATGATATTTTAATTACTAATAATTAATAATATATTACTAATGTAATAGTTCTTAGAATATTCATGTATTAAGCTATTACTAATAGTGTTAAGCCACATTTAAGATATATAAATACATGTAATTTGCATCTATTTTACATAACAATTAGAAACAATTAGAAAATATAGAAACATGTAATCTTTATAATTAATAAATAAAGTTAAATTAATAAGATATAAATCTTATTTTCTAATAGATTAAGAGTCTCATGTGCTCTCAATAAACTCTTAGTTGCTCTTATTTTCTAATAGATTAAGAGTCTCATGTGCTCTCAATAAACTCTTAGTTGCTCTTATTTTCTAATAGATTAAGAGTCTCAGTGCTCTCAATAAACTCTTAGTTGCTCTTATTTTCTAATAGATTAAGAGTCTCATCTGACTCTTAAAAGGATCCTTATAACAATAAATCCATAGCCAGACCTAAAAATTATGTCAAGAAGAATTTAGGAACAAAGGATTCTTTTAACAAGAATTCAATATCAAACAAGATATTATGTATCAAATGGCTTTAACAATACCATTATATATCCTGACAAATATTAACATTAATCCATTCATAATGTTTATCTATGAATGATGAATAAGCATTAATCCATTCATAATGTTTATTTATGAATGATGAATAAGCATTAATCCATTCATAATGTTTATCTATGAATGATGAAAATTATATTCCATTCATGACGTTTAACCATGAATGAAAATTTAAACACTTAGTTAAATAGCAACATTAACATAAATGTAAATGAACCCCTCATATTATTACTACTATTAAAGTAAACTATCGCCGACAGATTGGTTCACATTTCCAAATCGACTGAGCTGACACCATAGAGTCAAATATGATCATTTTTACTTATTAACTGATGATGAATATATTTTAACTTTACTTTCATAAAATATGATGATGCATATTAAATTAAATTATTTCGTTCAAATTGCAATTTTCATATCCCAATCCAAACATTTATTTCAAAATACTTAGTTTTAGGGGAAAATTATAAGATTAAAATATATATAAGAAATTATTTTAGCAACATTTAAATTAAGGAATTAATATAATGTAAAATTATTTTATTTATGAAAAAGTAAAATTAGGTTAGAAAAGAAATAATTTGTAGTTTAATAATATCAAGTGTATAATATTACAGAATAGGATAATTTTAAATACACATATTCACCAGTAAACCAATTTATTCATTAATGAATAATTAGGTTTAAGGGGGAATGTTAGAATATGTGAAATTATATTTTAATTACTAATAATTAATAATATATTACTAATGTAATAGTTCTTAGAATATTCATGTATTAAGCTATTACTAATAGTGTTAAGCCACATTTAAGATATATAAATACATGTAATTTGCATCTATTTTACATAACAATTAGAAACAATTAGAAAATATAGAAACATGTAATCTTTATAATTAATAAATAAAGTTAAATTAATAAGATATAAATCTTATTTTCTAATAATAATAAATTAAATAAAACAATGTTATAATATATGAAATATATGAAAAATAAACTTCAAATGTATTTAAACATGCTGAATTTACAAGCCACAAAATAATAGGCTAAAAACATTTCATTTAGAATAATATGCTACTAACTTTTTATAACAAAAATATATTAATATTAATAAAGTTGACATAATTATAAACCATGTTCCTTTCTTTTAAAAAGGTTCTTAGCAAAAAAATTGTTTTCTGGAAACAAAATTATGTCAAAGAAAAACAAATTGGTATTCTAAATTATGATAAAAATTGCTTATTATGCCAAATTAAGGAAGACTAATAAAACTGATTGAACATTAGAAATGATTAAGATTGCAAAATTGAATAAGCACATAAAAATATAAAATGCCTGATAGAAGTAAAATAAAACCTTGTGTTTATATTATTTAAAGTATTGTTATTTTAACTCGTATTTATACATATAAAACTCGTATATATATTAGCTATAATAATGGAGGAATTTAATTATATGTTTGGTTTTTCTTGATATTATTATTAATAAAAGCAATAGAAAATAATTAAAGAGTATTAAAAGTATTATTAATTATAATATTATTATTAACAATATAATGCATATTAAATACAAATATATATATTATTTTATGTATATCATAACCCTATTTATAGATATAAAAAAATAGCCATATTTATTTCTACTATAAATAATATAAACTTTAATAAGTACGTTATATATATATATATATATATATATTTTTTTTTTATAAATTAAAAAAACTTTATTATAATAAAATTTTGTAAATAAGAAAGATTATTGATATAAAAATTAATATAAATTATATTTCTTCTTTAATAAATAAAATAATAATAAAAATATATTTTATTCAAGCATATTCTTTGGCAGATTAAAATTCTCATTTTAAAAGGATCTATAATATAAATATAAAATAAAATTTAAATAACATTTAAATAACATTAATGACTATATATATATATATATATTTTTTTTCCAGAAAATAAAAAAAATAATATTAATATATTAATTCACAACTATGTAGAAGATTAAAATAATTATTATTTATTAATATATTATTTTTATAATAATTATTATTTATATACGTAGTATAGACTTTTTTGATAGAACTTTAATTATCTTTTTTTTTTTTTTTTTTTTTTAGTATACTTTGTAGTACTTTTTTTATATTTGTAAATGAATAATTTATTAAATAATATATGCTTTTTTTTTTTTTTTTTTTTTTTTGTATAACTGCCTTTTTTTTTTTCATTTTCATTTTATTGATAATAAATAATAACATGTTATTATTTTTTTTTTTTAATTAGTGTGCTATTTTATATTTATTTGTTACATATAAAATTAATTTTTTTTATCATATGAAAATTCTTATTTCTTTTTTTTTTTTTTTTTTTTAAAAAAAAATTAATATATTTACTTTTGATTAATTAAAATTTAAATATATTATTATATACGAAATTTAATTTATTTGTATAATATGTAAATATATAAATTATATAATTAAAAATAAAAAGGGTAATAAAAAACCCAATTTTTTTTTTTTTTTTTTTTTTTTTGAATATGTAAATAATAAAAAATTAATATATGTATTCAATAATTATTCATAAATATTTCATATAATAATATTTAAATTAGTAACTCTTTGATATAAAATAAAAAATGTATTATTAATATTATTAAGGAAAAAATAAAATTAAAATAAACATTAAAGAGTAACACTATGTTAAAGAGTTATTAATATTATTGCCTAAACTTTAAGGTAGTTTAATTATATACATAACCATAATTATCTGGTGGTTAATTATAGCTTAATTTTTATAAATAAAAATATAAAAAAAAAACATATTAACCATTTTAAATTAATTTTATACCAAATAATTAATACTTTTAATAAATATATTAATAAATTAATTTATATATATTAATGTATTTAAATTTTGATGTTTATTATTGATGTTTATTATAATTAAATTTTAATTAATTCGATCTAAATAAATAAATGAATAAAAAAGTAAATAAATTATTAAATCAATAAATCAATGAACAGTTATGTAAATCTGATCTTCTCTAAAAGTAAATCAATACATTATAGAATATATTGAATAATTAAAAAATATATGAATGGTCGTAGATAAATTTTTTTTTATTATATAATAATAATAATAATAATAATAATAATAATAATAATAATAATAATAATAATAATAATAATAATAATAAAACTATATTATAAAAAACTATAAAAATTATATATACATATATATTTCTTTTTTTTCTTTTTTTCGTCCTTTTTTTTTTTTTTTATTTTTTATTTTTTATTTTTTTTATTTTTATTTTCATATAGTTATTATTAATACTTTCAATTATATGCATTTTTTTTTTTTTTAATAATTTATTATAAATTTTATAATCAAATTATATTAAGTAATTAATTAAAATATTATATATTATAATTTTTATTTATTTATTTTTTTAACAAAAAAAAAAAAAAAAAAAAAAAAAAAAAAAAAAAAAGAAAGAAAAAGAAATACAATATAATTATAAAGATAAAATAAAATAAAATAAAAAATTGCTATTTAATTTATAATTTCTTTAAACAAATAATATAAATTTTAAAATAATTTTAATTAAAAAATATAAAGAAATAATATTTTATAAGATTCATTTAAATTTTGTAATTTATTATTCTTAAATAATATATTAATTATTAAAAGGGTAAAGTAGAACATTGACTTTTCTTTTATAAAAATTAAAAAATAGATAAATAATTGGAATCTGTTAAAACATATTTATATATATAGAATAATAAATTTTCTTAATATATACAATATGAATTAAAATTAAATATATATAAATATAATAATAATAAGAATATATAGTATTTTATAAAATATATACAATAGTAATTGTTATATAAGATAAATATTGATAATTAAAAATAATTTTTTTAATGTAGAATAAATTAAATTTTATGAAATTTCTTAAAATGAAATTCTAAATCTTAAAAAAATATATGAATGTATATTGCACATATTAAATTATGTATATATTTATATTTATTTCTGTCTAAAAATTATTATTATTATTATTATTATTATTATTATAACTATATATAGATACATAAATATAATTAAGAGTAATTAAAATAAAGAATAATTTATAATACATATATATAACTAAACAATGAGTTCAAATAAGAAAGAAAGAAATGTTAAACCCATAGAAACTAAAGTACTTTCAGTTCCAAATCCAAAATTATTATCACCTGAAAAAGTAATATCTAATTCACCTTCGTCTATATATTATTCTGGTGTGGACGAAATTTCAGTAAAATGGTTATACTCTCCACATACTATTACTGCTTTAAGTAAAATATAAAAATTTAAAAAAATATTTTTGTATATTTTTATTTTTTAAATAACTATATTATATATATAGTTTAATATATTCATTTTTTGAAATTTATAATTTTCACTATAGTTATTTTATTAGTTGGTCTTTTATATGCTGCTTTCTGTTTGGAATCTGTGGATACTGCTACTAATGCTAGACGGTATAATAAATAAAAATTATTTAGAATTTATATATTTATTATAGTGAAGATAATATCAATATCTAAATTGACTTATTATTTATATTATAGTATTTATTAAATATATTATTATTATTATTATTATTATTAAATATTTTTCTTTTCTTTTATTTAATTATCAGTGGATTCCTTGTTGTAGTATTTGCTTTCTTATTAATCGGAATACAACAATTTAGGGATGGTCCATTTATTAGACCTCATCCAGCTTTCTGGAGAATGGTATTATCGTTTTCAGTGATTTATTTATTAATACTTATTTTTATGTTATTCCAAGTACGTTAAAACTAAAATAGATAAATATATCTATTAATAATAAAAAAATAAAAATAAAAATCATTTTAATTATATTATAATATTAAAATTTAGTATTTATAAAAAAAATATTCAATTACTAGGATAAAGATGATATGAGAAAATTTTTAGGTAAAATAGATTCTTCATTAGGTGTTGAATTACCTGAAAAAAGTTATGGTGAAAATTGTGATATTACTTATGAAAATTTAAAGGTGTGATAATAAAATAATAAAATACAATGATTTTTTAATTTATTAATAAATATTAGATTTTTAATTATAAATTTTTAAAATGGTTTTAATTTTATTTTATATTATAAAGGATCAAATTTATGATATTTTTGTTCTTGCTCATTTTTTAGGTTGGTTTGGTCGTGCTCTTATTCTTCGTGATTATTGGTTCTGTTGGATTCTCTCAATTTTATTTGAATTTTGTGAATATACTTTCCAATATCTTCTTCCAAATTTCAATGAATGTTGGTGGGACCATTGGATTTTAGATGTTCTAATTTGTAATTGGTCTGGTATTTATATCGGTATGAAAACCTGTAAATACTTTGAAATGAAACATTACTCATGGAGAGGATTTAATGAAATTAAAACTACCAAAGGAAAGATTAAGAGAGCAGCTCAACAATTTACTCCACATCATTGGACTAAATTTGAGTGGGGAATGACTAAAAGCTTTAAAAATTTTGCTGCTGTTATTTTAATGCTTATTTTTGCTATTCAGCTTGACCTTAATGGTTTCTTCTTAAAGTATCTTTTATGGATTCCATCTGAACATATTTATGTAACTTTACGTTTAGTTTTATTATCTGGTGCTAGTGCTTCTGGCACAAGTGAAGCATATAAATTTTTAACTGATAAGTATGTTTTTTTTTTTTTTTTATGTTGGATAATTAATCATAATTATAATTTATTGTTGATATAATTATCATAATTTAAAAACTTTTACTCTATTAAACAATGACAACGACAAATGCAATAACGACATTAGAAAAAACAATGATAAAAATAAATGAAATTATTAATGTATTATAAAAATTGTTATATATATAAAAAAAAAATAGGAATTGTATGAAATTAGGTACTCAAGCTTGGGTGACTATTGCTATTTTAGCTGTAGAAACTATTATTTGCTTCAAATATTCCAGAGGTGAATTTAAAGAATCAATGCCAAGAAATATTAGAATTGGATGGGTACATATTAAGTATACTATAATAATAATAATAATAATAATAAAAATAGAAATAAAAAAAAAACTTTTTTTTATTTTTAATTTTTTATTGTATTTTTTTTTTTTTATTTTTGAAAAATTTTTATACTATGTATATATTTTTAATTAATAAAATCAATATATTATATATACATTTTTATGATAAATATTTTATAAGACTATTGTTTTTATTGCTTTAATTATTTTTGCATTATATCAGTTTGTTCTTCTTCCAAAGATAAAGAAATCTAAGAATAATGATACTATAGTTGAAAAAAATATTTATGATAATGAACCATTTGAATTAAAACAAAAGAACATTGATTTCTCAAATTCCAAAGATAACAAAAAAACCAAGAAAACCAAGAAAAATAATTAATTTTTTATTTTAATTTTTTTTTTTTTTTTTTTTTTTTTTAAAAAAAAAATATTATAGTAAATGATAGATATAGATTGTTAAACAAAACAAAACAAAAAACAACCTAACCAATAATAAAAAGTATTATTATTCGATAGAAATAAATAGATAAAATTAAATTAGTCAAGAATTAAACTCAAAAAGTAAAAATCCATAAAAGATAGGGTTATTATTATTATTATTATTATTATTATTATTATTATTATTATTATTTTCTTTTTTTATTTTTTTTTTTTTAATTATTAATTTTAATTTTAATTGAAATTTTATTTATAATGGATTAAATATAACAATTATTTTTTTTCTTAATAAAATTTTAATTTTAGAGAAATAAAGCAAAAAAAAAATATATATATATATATATATATAAATATATAATGTAATAAAAATAAAGTAATAATATATTTAATTATATTATTATTATTATTTTTTTAATATATAAAATTTTTGTATATTTTTATTTTAGCTGAATAGATAAAAAAATAAAATAAATATAAATATAACAATTTGCTTTATATTAAACATGCTAATAAAAATAATTTAAAAAAGCATTTATAAAAGAATTTTTGTGTATATAAATATAATAATATATTATAGTAATTTTTAAATTAAATATATATAGTATTATTAAATTGAAGTTTGTTTATTTGTTTATTATGTTAATTTAAATTGTTACACAAATAAATAATATATATATATATTTTTTTTTGGTATTGGAAAATATTAATGCTTAAATATTTTCATAAAAAAAATTTTTACTTAAGAGGATAATAATTTTATATTTATTTTAAACAATTATAATTAATATTTTACACATATAATATTTAAAATACACTATAAAAATATAATTTAATTATTATATTATTATATTTAAATGTAATTAATATATAATTTTTTATAATTTATTTTATTTTATATTATTTTGTTTTATATAATTATTAAAAAAAAAAAAAAAAAAAAAACATAAATTATTATATAAATATTCAAAAATATGAAAACTAATGTATATATATAAACTAAAATAATGTTGAACATTGACTCATTAAGAAAAGTTTCCATGTTAATTTATAATTTTATTTTATTATATTATCTTTTAATTAAATATGAAATAGTGTATTTTCTATTCTTCTATTTTTTTATTTTTTTTTATTCAATTTTTTACAATATATATATATATATATAAATTAAAATTATTTAGATGACTTAAACTTTTTGAATCCCATTATAGCTGCTAATTCCGGATCTATGCTTTCACTATCCTGTTCTTCTTGCTCTCTCTTTCTTCTCTTCTTTTCTTTTTTTCTTAATTTTTTCAATTCTTTTCTTCTTTCTTCATCTTTCTTTGCCTTATCAATACGTTCATCAAAAGCTTTTTTTTTATAATTTAATTAATAATATTAATAATATTAAATATGTCTCCAATTAGAATTTCCATTTTATATTAAATATTAATAATAATATTTTTTTTATTTTTTAATATACATATATCTTATACATAATTTTTATTATTATATTGCTTATAATCACTTATTATAATCACTTACTTAATTCTCTTTCAGGTTCTTCCTTTTTTTTCTTTAATTTTGCTAATTTTGCTCTAACATCTTCAATAGAACTTCTTTCAACTTTCATTGTTCTATTGAGTTTGCTTTGATCTTTTTTTTTTTTTTTTTTTTTTTTTTATATATATATATATTTATATAAGTATTAATTATTATTAATATATTAATTATATAAATTTTAATAAAATATATATTATTTCTAAATATTAATGTTTTAAGGTATTAAGTATCATTATTCTGATAATTATATATATATATATATACTTTTTTTTTTTAAAAAAAATATTTATCTTTTAAATGAAGATATACATACGACGCTTTCCATTAATATGATCTAAATAATTAACACTATCTTTTATAGTACAATCACAAACTTTACAATAAAAACCTGGTTGCTTTGCAGCAGAGCCAGATGTCTGAACAACTTGAGATTTTCCAAGATATTTATCTAATTCTAATTTTTCTTTTCTTGCTTTTAATAATTCAGTTGGTTTTTCCTTAATTTTAGCTTTTTCTTTTTATTATTTATTTATTTTTACATTATTTATTAGTATTATTATGGTTAATATAATGATTTATTGTTGAATAGCGGAAAAACATGTTAGATTATAAATATAATGAATTATTATATGTAAAATAAAAATTTATATAAAATATTATGATTTTTAATATATATATATTTAAATATTATATAGATATTTATTTATTAGTAAATAATTAAAATTCAATATATTACCACTCTCTCTTTCTCTTTCTTTTGCTCGTTTTTCATATTCTTCTCTATCCCATGTTCTTCTGAAGTTGGTATCTCCTCCAACCTATAATATTTAATAAATATTTTATAGATCAAAAAACAAGAAAAAGTAATATAAGCAATTATAATTTTTAATATATTATATTATATGAAATATATAATTTAGAATTATATCACTTTTGTTTCATCTTTAATTATAAAAATACATTTTTTTAATTTAAAATAATAAATTTTATTATTATATTTATTATTTATTTTTTTAAAGATATTCATTTATTCATTTTATTTTATTTCACTTTTATTTTTATTTTATTATTATTATTATTATTATATCTTATTTTATTTAGTTATTTAATTTTAATTTTATTTATATTTTTATTTTTAATTTTATTTATTATTTATTTTTTTTTATTTTATTTTTATTTTTATTTTTTATTTGTTTTATTTTTTACTTTTTACTTTTTTATTTTTATTTTTACTTTTATATTTGTTTAATTTTTTAATTTTTAATTTTAATTTTATTTTTCCTTTTCTTTACAATGATATTATTTTGTTATTATAAAGAAAATTGATTTTATTTAAAAATTACAAATTTCTATTTTTTTTTTAATTAATATATATTATTAATAATAAATGCTATTTATACTTTTATATTCTTTTTCCTTTTTCTTTGATATAATCTATCCGATTCGCTTAGAAAAAAAAAAAAAAAAAAAAAAAAAAAAAAGATGAATAGTAAAAAAAATTTTTTTTAAAATTTAATTCCAAAATTCCAAATTTCAAATTAATTAAAATTAAAATTTCTTTTTAGTTGAATATAAGATATATAACCAAAAATAATTTTAAAGCAAGGTCAAAGTTTTTTAAATTAAGGATTAATTATAACAAAGTTGTAACAATTTGCTTTTTCTTAATTTTTAATTTCTGAATTTAAATTTTTGTTTTGTAATTTCAAATGATTCAATAAATTTTTAATTTATTTTATAAATATTCATTTTACATTTTTCATTACAAATATTTTTTAGTTATTTTATAAAACTTACTTCACTTCCTTTATAAGCTGTTGACATAACAAAATTTTATTGTAAAAAAAAAAGGATTGAACAATATTGAAATTTCAATAGTAATTATGTTCAATTTTATTATAAATAATATATATATATTTTTTTTTTAAAAAAGTTTTTTTATTTAATAAAAATGTATTTGGTTTAACATTCAATATAAATATACATTATTTATGTATAATTCAAATAATAAAAGTAGATTATTACTATAATTTTATATTAAAAATTCTAATATTAATCTTTAATGTTATTTTATAAATAATATATATTATTTATTAATCAGCCAATATAAAACTGATTGGTTTAAATTAATTTAACTTATTTAATTTTAAAATATTATTTATTTATTAAAATTAATTTATTTTTTAAAATTAAAATTGATAAAAAAAAAAAGAATTTTTTGGGAGAAACATTTTACTATTGAATAAATAGAAATGACTAAACAAAATTCTTTTGGAAAGGCTTTAGCTTCAACTGGTATAAATAGCAAACAAAAATAAAATTAATAGATAAATACATCTCTCTATAAATAATTATATTTACCTTTTTTTTTTTTTTTTTTTTTTTTTTTTAAAAAAAAAACATAATAAAATCTTATTCTGTTAACAATATGATATTCATATATTCTTTATATATATATTATAAACAATACTATAACAATACTATATTATCTTTATCTTGATAAATTTAATTATTCTTTTTTATTTTTGTCATGTTTATTTTCTAATTTAATATTCACAAATTAAAAAAAAAAAAAAATAGACAAGAAAGTAAGAAATAAAGCTGTCAAAAGATTATCAAAATATTTATCAAACAAGAAAGATTTATCAGACATTGATTTAATAAAATTATGGAAAGGTTTATTTTCTTGTATGTTATTATTCCAACTATTTACAACAGTTGTACACACAAACATATATATACATATGTGTGTGCGTGTGTGTTAAATCTTAAATATTCATTAGAAATTTAAATTTATTTAATTATGAAATTTAATTTTATATATATAATATAAAAATATTTTTAAAATTTATTATTATTAGTCTTATGGAATATTTATATATTTATATATATATATATATATATATTTTTTTTTTATGTGATAATTTTAATAAAATATAAAATATGTATTAAAAAACTAAATATAAGGTCTTTGGATATCCGATAGTCCTTTGATTCAACAACAATTGTCAGAAAAATTAGCTTCTCTAATTTTAAAAATCCCAGATGAAATTGTAATTAAATATATTGAATCTTTTTGGAAAGAAATTAGATTAGAATGGACCAATATAAATAAATTACGGTAAATCCAAAAACCTCAGAAAATTTTTTATTATTTTCAATAAATAATTTAATTGTAATAGAATTTCAACAATTTATATATTTATCATTATTAATATATAAGTAATAAAATTCTTTTGGTTATTGCAATACATACTAATTAATAAAAATTTATTTAAAAAATTATATCATATATCCTATATATTCATTTATGAAAACAAATCCATTAGTTTGGATAAATTAAATAATATATTTCGACAAATTCATTTTAATTCTTTCAAATTTCTTGAAAAAGTAAATTGGGATATTACTCATGTAATAAAATATATGAATATTTACATAGATGGACCATTAAGGTATTCATCCGAATTTAAATTTATATTTATAATTGGTCTGTAATCATTTCGGTAAATAAGCTATTTACTTATTAAAAATCATGATTTACAATCTTTAGTTTATTAGATGAAACTGTACCACCAAGCTTATTATATCATGTTTGTGAAGTTTTTCTTCCTGAATTAGATAATGCTATATCAAAACCAGTAAACATATTTTTTTTTTTTATAAATAAAAATATTAATAAAAATATATATATAATTTTTTTTTCTTCTCCTACTAAGCAGTTAATATAAATAAATGTTAATAATTATTAAAAAAAAAAAAAAAAAAAAAAATAAAAATAAAAAAATAAAGATACCATCGTCTGTATTTATTAAAATTTTAGAACCATTCTTTGATGTTATTGGTTTTTGTTCAAATGGTAAATTAGTAGAAAAAGTTGTTGAAGAACTTTTCATAAACATTGCTAATATTTATGGTAAGTTAATAAAGTTACTTCATTAAATTTTTAATATATTAAATTAATATTACTAATGTATATATATATATATATATATTATATAGAAAATGAAGATTCGAATAATGAAGATAAATCAAATATTGTTAAATCTTGTAATTTCAAGGGTATTTATGAAAGATTAAAAAAAATTAATGATGATCCACATGCATTAAAAAAGAATATTGAAAATATTGAAAATTTAATTATTACATTTAAGGGTATATTTGAAACTCAAGGAATTTTACATAAAAAAGAAGAAGAAGAGGACAATGATGTTGAAATAATTAAAGAAGATGAAAATGAAAGTAAAGTTAAAAAAATTAAAGAAATAATAATTGAAGAAGAAAAATTGAAAACTAATTCCAAAAGAAAGACCACCAAAAAAGCAGTTAAAAAAGCTAAAAATAAAACTACAAAAAAAGAACAACCAATCGAAATTGTTGAAGGTAATAAATGATTGTATAAAAGTAATATAATCATTATAATAATTTTTTTATAATATTATTAACATTATATTAATCAATTTTTAAATATTTATACATAATATTGTTTATATATTCCTTTTTCTTTTATTATAATATATTAATATTATATACTATAATTTTTATTTTTAAATAATTGTTTGGATATAGATAAAAAGCTGGTTAAAAAAGGAAGTAAAAAGAGAAAGGCAGAAATTGAACCAATAGAAATTAATGAAGAAAATGAAGATCATATTGAAGTTATTGAGTTACCAAAAAAAAAGAGGAAAATATCAGCTAGAGCTGCTAATAAGGAAGTTGATATTAAGATTAAATCAAAATCAAAATCTACTAAAGATAAAATCAATGAAGAAGTAACTGTTGTTACTGAGTTGGATGAAGAAAATAAATTGGAATCAAGTATAGTTAAAAATATAAAGAAGAATAATAAAAAATCTAAAAATTCTAAAAATTCTAAAATTTCTAAAGATAAAGATGTGACTTCATTAAAATCCAAAAATAATAATGATAATAAAGATATTAAAGATAAAAAAATCAAAACTTCTAAATCAAAAGAGAAAAATCGTTCAATAGAAACAATAACTTCAATTTCATCCTCCAAAACAATTAATACTGATTTATCATCTATTAAAATACCTATAGCTTCACTCTCTCAAACAGAATCTATTATAACCATTGATGAAACCAGTACCACAAAAAAATCAAAAGCAAATTCAAAGTCAAAATTAACAAAATCAAAAAATAAAGCTAAAAAATCAATAAATAATAAAAAAGTAGCTTCTTCTTCAGCAGTAATTGATATTGTGGAAACTTCACCTAAAATAATGGAATCAAATAAAATAATAAAAAAAACAAAATCAGCTAATAAAAAGAAGAAAAAATCAGAAAAAAAGAGAAATGAGGAATTAACTAAAGAAGAAGAAGCATTTGTTAATAAAATTTTAAGAGAGTCTCATTTAATAAATGATAAATCAGAATCTATATTTTTTATTTCATCACCACATCCAACCACTATAGAAAGGATCCCAGAAAAAATAACAATTGAATCTTTAATGCAAACTGATTCGGCCATTAAACGTAAGTTTTAATTTTTATTATTAATTTTTATGAGTATTTTAGTATTATATATACATACATTATATTTAATAATTTTTATTTATTTTTATTTTATTTTATTACTTTTATTTATAAATATCATTATATATATATCCTTTTTTTTTTTTTTTTTTTTTTTTTTCATTTTTATTTTTATTTTTATTTTTATTTTTATTTTGTAATCCCCACCATACACTCTTTTGTATTTCTATTTATTAATTAATTAAATAATTATAAACAAATTGTATTACTATTAAATAGAACCAAAAGGTCATAGAGGTGCAAAACGTTCTAGAGCTTCAGACTTTTTTTAAATTAATTTTATATATTAACATATATATATCTTCTTATTTATTTATTTAATAAATTCAATTATCCTTTATAATATCTTAATTTATCATTTTTTATATTTATTAATTTTATAAGAATATTTTAATTATAACTTTGTTCTATTCATAATGTTCAAATTATTTAGTTAATACATCGTTTCTTTGGAAATTTAAGTGTATAAATAAATAATTTAATATATTAATATATATTTTTTATTTCAATATCTGGAAAAAAACATTATATAAAGAATTTTATTAATCTAAAAATTTTATAATTAAAATATTGGACTTAATAGTAAATATTAAAAAATATTATTTTTTATAGTTTTTTAACAGGAGATTTACGGATTAATACAAAATTATAAAAAGTATAATTAAAATAAGTTATTTAATCAACAAATAAAAATTAGAAATTATTCATTAATATATTTTACAATAAATAAATAAATAAAATAAATAATATAACAAAAAATATTAGAAAAAATAATAAGGAAAAAAAAAAATATAATACTTGTTTAAATAAATAAATATATAGTAATAATAAGTGTTTTTTTTTTTTTTTTTTTTTTTTTTTTTTTTTTTTATTAAAATTTTTAATTAATTAAACCTAATTTATTGTATTGATATAGTATATTATAATATACAGAAATATATTAAACTGTATCTTTAAACTTTTTATGTAAATATTGTTCTTGGTTAGTATTTTCTTTTTGACCTTTTATATGTTTGTATTAAACATACTCTTAAAAAAGTTTTTTTATAGTTTATTTTTATCTTTTTTTTTTTTTCTAATTTTTGTAATTTATTAGTATCAAATAATTATAATAATAATAAATTTCAATATATATGGATTTTTATACAAGGAAATAACATTTAAAAAACATGAAGTAAGATTTAATATTTAAAATGATACTTATTATTTAAAAATATCTTATGGTAAAATGATTTAGTAATATTCAGTTTGTTAAATTGTTGATTTTGACTTTTTATTCAGGATATCTTCATTTTATATAATAAACTAACTACTTAAATCTAGTTAAATAATTATATAAAAAAATTTTAATAACAAATAACAAAATAAAATGATAAATTTATGATAGAAATAATATATATTAAAATAATTATTTAAAATCCAAATTTTAATTATGTTATTAAAGAAATAATAGTAATATGATAAAACATTGCCATTGTTTCATTAATTGAAATAAATTATATATCACATTTTCCTTTTTATTAAACAAAATATTATTTATTATATATTTTAATAATTAATACTAAATAGAATGGTAATTTGGGATATTAGAGGTCAAGAAATCGTAAGAACATCATGGGTCATTTATTATTATACTAAAGCAAAAATAAATAACAAAGAACAATGATAACTATTTTAATATTGATAATGAAGTAATGAGAGTTGATATATTAATATTTACGGTCTTTTTTTAACATTAATAAGCTTAAATTATGATAATAGATAGTATGGATGTTAATAGATTAAACATTGTATCTGAAGAAATGACAAAAATACTTCAATCAGAGGTTAATATATAATAATAATAATATAAAATAATGTAAATAAAAAAAAATAAAAATAATGATAATGTAAATAAAATAAAAATAAAAATGATAATGATAATGATAATAATAAAAATATTTATTTTAATTCATTTATTAATAATTATTAATAATTATTTTTAAAAAATCATTAGTTACTACAAGATGCTTCTATATTAATTTATGCCAACAAGCAAAATTGCAAAGGTGCTTTATCAGCTGCAGAAATAAAGGAAAAATTAAAATTAACAACAGTAAAAGATAAAAATTGGCATATACAAGTTTGTTGTGCATTAACTGGTGATGGGTAAAAATAAAATTATTAATTTATTAAAATGAATTTTGTAATGTCTTATTAATAAATAACAATCTTTGATATATATAATATATAAATATAATAATTTATTATTATTTATTATTTAAAGTTTATATGATGGTCTTGACTTAATTCTTTCAAATAAATCATAAATCATTAAATTAATAATAAATAAATAATAATATTATTATATATAGAATAAAAAAAGTCAACATATTCTTTTAATTTTTTTTTTTTTTTATTTTTTTATTTTAAAATAGTAAATAAATAAAAATAGATTTTATAAATATAAAATAATAAAATATTATTTTTCAAGTATATAAATAAGTTAAAAAATATATAAAAGTATAATATATATATTTATATATATTTGCATTAATTATATATATATGGTTTTCCCTTATTATTACTATTTTATTTATTAAGATTAAATATATGTTATTTATTATTAATTAATATTCTAATATTTATTAAATTAATTTATATATTATTAATATATTCATCATTATTTTATTATTTTATTTTAAGTAATTCCATAAATATAAAAAACTATTGAAAAAATTATATTAATTAAACTCTATAACAATTTGAATATTTATTTTTAATTTTTTAATTTTTTATTTTATTATAATTATAATTTTAATTAAATCTTTTTTTTTATTATTATTATTATTATTATTTTATTTTTTTTTTAGAAAAAACTATTTTTTTCATAGAAAAAAAAAAAAATAAAAAATAAAAATAATTGATTATATTATTAAAAAATAAAATGAAAAATAATAATAAATATAGTAACGATACAAGAATATCGCAATATTTTCGACCTTTTGATGCTGGTCTTGTTTTTAGAATTAATAATAAATATAAAGATTTTAAATTTATAGAAGATTTAAATGAAAATTATAATAAAGAATTTCGGGCACCTATTAAAGAAATTTTTAAAGATATTCGAAAAGTAATAATTAAAATTTAATAATTATATCATTATTGTTTTTATGTATATATATTTTATTTTTTATATAATAATTTTTATATATACTAAATAATATGAAATTTTTTGACTTTAAAAATTTATTTAGAAATTAAAATATATTAAACAAAATGAAGAAAAATTAACTATCGAAACCAAGTATGGTATATTAAATAATTGCTTTGATATTATTATTACTAATTTCCCACGTTATTCATATATTTTAGCAGAAATTGAAGTAAAATCATTTATCACAATAATTTAATTTTTATATAGTAATATTTAAAGGATATATATTAAAAATAATATACGATATTTATATATATTTATATTTATATATATTATTCATTATATATTAATGAAATAATAATAATATTTTTTTTAAATACTAATACTATTGGGGTTCATTATTTTTTTATTATAAAAAGAAAGAATGAGTATAAAAATCAAATATATAATGTCATAAAAAATCAACAAGAAATAAACTTTCTAAGGCTAAAAATTCAACGTCTTTTAAGTACAAAAAGTTCACCTAAAGATACCAAAATAAAAAAAAAAGAAAATGTGGCAATAGAAAAAAAAATAAATAAATATTCAAATAAAAATAATATGTTAGCTTTTCTTTTATTTTTTATTTAAATAAAAATTAAAATATAAAACAGTGATAATTAACAATTATATAATTAATGATTTATATATATATATATATATATATTAATTTTTAATTTTTATTTATTATTTTTATTAAATATATATTACTGAAATAAATATATAAAAACTAAAAGTCTAAAAGAGGATATAAGACAAGAAAATGTAAATTTGGTTATTTCATTATATAAAGGATTAAAAAACCAAAAAATAAGAAGAGAAAGTAATGTATATTTTACTAATTAATAATAATTATTATTATTTAATAATTAATATTTTAATATTATTTAAATTTTTTTGTAATTGTCAAACAACAATTAGGAACTAATTCAGTAGCATCAGTGAAGCTGAAAACTTTACAAGATATCATTTATACATTATCAAAAGAATCAAATGCTTTTATTGATATTAATTTTAGAGTAACTAAATTTATAATTATCATTATTATATATATTTGTAAATATATATATATATATTGTTAATTAATATTTATATATTTTTATTTTATTATATTATATTTTTTTTTTTTTTTTTTTTCTTTATTTTGTATTATATATATATATATATATCAATAAAATAGCTAAAAATATTTAGTGATATAATATTAATTAACAAAACCAAACAAAACGATGAACTTTTAAATAAGGACGAGAAGGAAACTAATGATACACAAGATAATAAGTTGGAAAATTCACTATATAAAGTTTTTGTTAGTATTTTTTTTTTTTTTAATTATTATTTAAAGTAGTCATTATATTCATAAATGCATTAAAATTAATCCATAAAATATAAATATAAATATTCATATTTACTTCTTAATAATTTATCATAAATATTTTTAGTTAGAAATTAATAATACATTGAACGAAAATTATAAACAAAAGGAGGAATTAAGTAATTTAAAAAGAAAAGAAAAGGAATATATTGAAGAAATTTATAATTTTGATAAGAAAATAAATGATTTAGAAAAGAAGTATAACATTAATAATATTAATATTGATAATAGTAATAGTTTTAATGAAAATATAAAGATAGAAGACCATAATAATAAGGAATTGAATATAAACAATAAAATTAATGAGAATCATGAAAATATTGATAATATGAATAATAGTGAAAATATAGAAAATAATGAAAATAATGAACAAATGAAAAATAATGAAAATAAGAAAGATGTTAAAAACAATGAAAACATAGAAAACATGAAATATATAAATAATATATGTAATACTGAAAATAATGAAAATAATGAAAGCATAGCAAATAATGAAAATATAGAAAGTAATGAAAATAATGAAAATAATGAAAATATAGAATGTAATGAAGATATTTACATCAATAAATGCAATGTAGATGAAAATAAAATAAATGATGAATATTATATTAATGATAATGTAATAAATAAAAAAGAAAGTTTAAAAAATGGTGATGAAAATGAAATTAAAAATGAAAATGAAAAGGAAAATAATATTACAAGAACTAAAGATAATATAGAAGAAAAAGAAAATAAAATAACAGAATCAACTATGACTCTAAATAATGGAAGCGGAGAAAGTCAGTGCGATCATAAAAATGAATCCATGTTTGTACAATATAAAGATGATAAAACATTGTATATGAAAAATGATATATTAATATATGATATACCAGAAAATGTTACATATGAAGAGTATAAAACAATTATAGAAGAGATTTCAAAAGCGGACGAAGACAATAGAGTTGAAGATATAATTCAAAAGAATTATGAAGATAGCGATGATGGTGAAGATATTTATCGGAATAAAAAAATATTTCTAAAGGATGAATATTATTTCAAAGAAAAATTGAAAAAAGAAAGTGATTCTAGGGACAGTACAAATAATGATAATAAGAATAAAGAAAAAAATTATAATAGTAACAATAGTCTTAACAGTAATAACAGCAACGGTGAATTTAATAGGAAAAGTAATTTTACTAATAGTGATGAAAATTTAAAATAGATTAACAATAGTAATGATAATCTTGAAAATAATAATTAAATACATATATACAAGTTTTTTTTTTTTTAATATTTCATTATAAATTATTATTTTAAAATTTTCAATAAATGTTTTATATATATAAAACTTTTATAAACTTTTTATATAATAAATATTTAATTATATATATATATATATATATATATATAATTTTTTTTTTTTTTTTTTTTGTTATATTTTATTTTATTTATTTTTTATTTTTTCTATCTTTGAAATAAAAAAAAATGTTACATCAAAATAAGTAGTTCTTTTATATTAATTATAATAAAATTAATAAAATTTTTATTTTTATTATATATTTTTTTAATACATATATATTACAAATAATAATATAAAACAATAAATTCAATATATATAACGTATAAAATATGTATATAAAATTACTATTTAATTCTATACATAATTGTAATTTTTATTATAATTTAGATATTTAATTAAATTTGTATTATTCTTTCCATGTACTAATTAATTTTTTATTAAAAAAAAAAAAAAAAAAAATTAAAAAAATAAAAGAGATTAATATTGAATTTTAATTAATGAATAAGATTATAGTTTATTATACATTAATTTCTGTTTTAAATTTTATTATATAAATATTTTTTTAACTTTTAACTAAATATATATAAAAAAAAGAAAGCAAAAGATCTTATACAATAATTGCTGGTTCAGTAGCTACTTTTGTTTTTGAAAATATCAAATTAAGGTATTATCAGAAAATGTAATATTAGAAAACTTTTTTTTTTAAAAAAAAAAAAAAGAATTAATGTTTTGAGTTTCGTACTTTTCTTTTTCTTTTTTTTTTTTTTTTTTTTTTTTTTTTTTTGAAAAGCAAAGAAAATGTGTTATTTAAAAAATTTAGACTAATGAAAAAAAAAAAAAAAAAAAGTTTCATCAAATATATATCAAAATATAAATATGTTAAAATTAAATGAATAATATTTTATTAATACAATATTGAATAAAAATTGTGGAATCTATATTGATAATTTAAAATTAACAATAATATAAAGACCAAATTGAAAAATAAATAATATCATATATTATTTTACAATAATATATATCAATTATTAATTAAAGTTTAATAATAATAATAATAATAATAAAATTCATTTTAAAAAATAAAAAGATAGATAATAATAATTAGATTTATAGTATTACATTTTAATCAATAATACAATACTAATTATATGATTTTTTTTTTTTTATTTAAAAAAAAATATATATATATATATACTTAAAGATGTCAGGAGTTAACAATAAACAAGAAGAGGCAACTTCGAAGGATTACTATTTTGATTCCTATGCTCATTTTGGAATTGTAAATTTTATAAATCATTTTAAAATAATTATAAAAATTATTATGTAAAATAATGAATTATTAATTTATTTCTACTTTTATATATATATATATATAATAAATAAATAAATAATATATTTATAGCATGGTAATATTATGAAATATGTTAATAATATTTAAAATTATAAATTTAAAAATAATATTATATTTATATTAATTGGAAATAATAATAAATCAATAAAATTTAATTATAATTAAAATAAAACTTTTTTTTTAAATAATAATAGAGGTAATTATTATTTAATAAAATTATAATAAAAATTATTCATAACAAAAAGTATTGTATAATTATAAGATTAATATATTGTTTTTATTATTAATTAAAATATTTTATAATAATTTGAAAAAAAAAAAAAATATATATATATATATATATATATTATATAATAAAAATAAAATATAATAAAATAATGATAAAAGGAAATGTTAAAAGATAAGGTTAGAACCTTAAGTTATCGTAATGCAATTTACCAAAATCAACATTTATTTAAAGACAAGGTTGTTTTAGATGTTGGTTGTGGTACAGGTATTCTTTCTTTGTTTGCTGCTAAGGCTGGCGCTCGTTTAGTTATTGGTGTTGATATGTCAAATATTATTGATCAAGCTAAGATTATTGTTAAAGATAATCATATGGATAATAAGATTATCTTATTAAAGGGTAAGATGGAAGACATTACTTTACCAGTTGACAAGGTCGATATAATTATTAGTGAATGGATGGGTTATTTCTTATGTTAGTACCTTTTTATATAATTAAAATTTATTAATATATAATATTTATTTACAATATATAAATATATATATATATATATATATATATATATATTTTTTTTTTTTTTTTGAAATTTTATTTTTTAAACTAAAATAAATATATCTGATTGTAAAAAAAAAAAAAAAAATAAAAAAAATTATTATATTATATGAATATTTTTAATATTTTTATAGTATATGAATCAATGTTAGATACTGTTTTAGTTGCTCGTGATAAATATCTTAAAGAAGGTGGTTTAATTTTCCCAGATAAAGCTACTATGTACTTTGCAGCTATTGAAGATGGTGAATACAAAGATGAAAAGATAAACTTCTGGGAAAACGTATATGGTTTCGATATGTCTCATATTAAAGAAATTGCTCTTCGTGAACCGTTAGTTGATGTTGTGGAAGCTAAAGCTCTTGTAACTAAGCCAGTTATTTTAAAAAAGATTGATATAAATACTGTTAAAAAGGAAGAATTATCTTTCACAACACCATTTAAGTTAGTTTCTGCTAAAGATGATTATATTCATGCTTTCATCTCATGGTTCGATATTGAATTCACTGCTTGTCATAAAAATATTCATTTCTCAACAAGTCCATTTGCTCAATATACCCATTGGAAGGTATATATATATTTTAATAATTTAATAATTCAATAAATAGATGTTTTTAATATATTATTATTATTTTTAATAATAATAAATTTAGCTAACCATTTATTAATATATATATATATAAATTAAAAAAAAAAAAATTTTTTTTTTACAAATATAAAAATTACTATAGCAAACTGTCTTCTATTTACGTGATACTTTAACTATTAAGAATGGTGAAACTGTTGAAGGTGAATTAAGCTGTAGTCCAAATAAAAAGAACCCAAGAGATTTAAATATTAAAATAAATTATAAATTTGAAGGTGAATTCATGAAGTCAAAGGATAATCTTGATTATAAGATGTGTTAGAACCATTTTTATTTTTATTTTATTTTATTTATTTTATTATTTTTTTTTTTTTTATGCAATAAACTTTTTTATTTTTTATCGATTAAAAAAAAAAAAAAAGAAAAGAAAAGAAAAAATTTATATATAATTCATAATAATAATAATAAAAAAAAAAAAAAAAAAAAAAAAAAAAAAAAAAAAAAACACTTAAATCATTAGCAAGTATTAATAAAAAAAAAAAACTTAAATTATTTCTTAAAAAAAAATTTGTGGGTTTTATTGTTTAACTTTTTCACCATTATTGTTAATTCTTTTATTAATTAAATAATTAATTTTTTTTTCTTTGATAAAATAAATATTATAAAATCTATATATATATATATATATATATATATTTTTTTTTTTTTTTTTTTTACATAATTCCATTATTTTATTATAATTTTAAATAAACAATAAATAATTAATATGTATGCAAATTTGGTGTATTAAATAAATTAAAAATAATATTATTTATTTTAAATATATTGTTTCTATATTAAATAATCCTATTCATTGATTTATGTTATTTTATATATGATTGTTATTATTATTTAGTTAATTATTTAATTATTTATTATTTATATTTATTTATAAGTTTTTTTTTTTTTATTTATTAATTCTCTTTTTTCTCTTTCAATGCCTCTTTAGGATCTTTCTTTTTCTCTTCTGAATTTGGTTCTTGTGATTCTTGTTCATCAAATTCATCATCAGGAATAATAGTATATTCATTTTTAGTTTTTCTTTCAATATGTAATAATTTTAAAATTAAATTAAATAATAAACCAAGAAGGAAGAGAATTCTTCTTACAAGCTCCTTAAAGAATCCAATTGTTTGACGTGTTAGATATCTGACATTACCACCTTCAGCAATAACTGCTTGTTCTAAATAAGCTTCAATTTTTTTTCTCCTAATAAATATTTAAATAAACATATGAAATATATACATTAATATATTTTTTTAAAACAAACAAATAAAAAAAAAATATTATTAAATTAATAGTTTTTTCATATTATAATAAAATTTATATATTTAGTTATGATTCATTTATATATATTTGTAAAATAGTTACACTTCTAAAGCAACTTCTGTTTCTCCAGATACCTTTATATTATAAAATTAAAGGTAAAATTTATTTGAAATATAATTATAATCATTTAAATTATAATAATATTAGTTAATATTAATATAACGATTAATATTTTTATTTATTTATTTATTTAATAAATACAATATATGATAGGGGAAATTCAACAAAGTCAATATCACAGTTATTTTCAAATGCAATTTTTCTTTATTAAAAGTCGAAAATAATGATATTATTATATATTTATAATTAATATTTAAATAATAATAATAATAATAATAATAATAATAATTGATTAGTAAAGATTTGAAATGTGTTATTAAGATTTTTACATGAATTTTTACATTTTTTGGATTGTAAAACATATATGTACTATGTAGAATTAATTAAAAATAAAATATGACACTAATAAAATATAAATGTCTATGTCTTTATAAATATATTTATTAAATAATTTTTTTTTTATTATTTATTATTATATTGAATATATATGAATATACTTTGCTGTTTCCCAATGAACCCCATAACCAGCTTCTTCCTCACTCCAATGAGGTGGACATTTAACTTCAACACCTGCAATCATTTTATATAAACAATTTATTTCTAAAAATATATAAATATATATATATATATAGGAAATAAGTTAAAAAATTTAAATATTAATAATATATTTATACATATTTAAAAAAAAAAAAAAAATGAAATTACAAAGCATTTCTTTTGTTTGTATTATAATAAAATAATATAATAATATAATAAATATTAATTAATAATATTTAAATTTATTAAAGAAAGTGAAAAAAATATTACTAAAATAATAGATTTTAATATTAAATATAAAAATTATAATTTTTATAGTAATACTTTTTATTTATTATTAAATTTAAATTAGAAAGATTAAATAAATATAAAATATTTATACCTTAATAAGACTTAATTATAATATTTCCTTAATTATAATATTTCTTCTTGAAATAAAAAAAATTTTTTTTCAATTAATAAAAAAAATAAATACATAAATATTTAAAAAATAAAAAAAAAATTAATGGTATATATTAAATTCTTGGTGTTACAACAAGATATTATGATTAATAATAATGAATTATCTAATTATCTTTAAATAGATAATATAATAATTTATATATTAATAATAGATTTTTAAATAAAATACAGTTATTCCGCTGTTGATTTTTTTTTTTTTTTTTTAATATATTTAATGTACATATTACATATATATTTTCTTTTTTAATTACCTTTAAAAATATGATTATTATATATATATATATATATATATATATATATTTTTTTTTTTATTTAAATATAAATAGTTATGTGTAAAATTTTTTTATCTCCATTTTTTTTTTAAAAAAAAATAACTTAATAATTTGAAAAATTTTGAAATTTCAACTGTTTAAAAAAAAATTATTTAAATAAATGATAGAAATTTTTATAATAAAAAAAAACTAATATCTATAAAATCTATGAACAAATAATAATAGACAATATATGCATAGTTATTTTTAAAAAAAAAAAATATGAAAGTTATTTTAACTTATGTAGGTACGAAAAATAAATTTGAATTATCGAGTGAAGGAAAAAAAGAAATTATTATAGGAAGAAGTACGTTTTCATTGATAACAGACCCTCAAGTTTCAAGAAATCATGTAAATTAATTTATATATATTAATAATATTATATAATCATTATTATGTCATAATTAAAGTAGTATATTTTCTTAGGTAGAAATATGAAATTTAGTTTTAAAATTTAAAAATCTCATTTTAAAACAAATACTAATTACTTATATAATATTTATATATATTCCCAAAAAAAAAACTAATAATAATAATAAATAAATAAATAAATAAATAAAATAAAAATTAATAAAATAAAATTAATTATAAAAAAGATAAAAATAGTATTAGATACACAAAAGGGTAAATCTTATGTTATAAGACAAGGAACAAATAGTGCATTTTTAAATTCCGTTCCATTAAAAAAAAATGAAAGAATTATACTTAAAAATAATTCTATAATACATTTACTAAGAGATAAGTAATTATAACTATAATTATAATTATTATTATTGTAGTTGTTATTATTACTATTAATATTATATATATTTAAAATTTAATATCTAAATAAAAACATAATATTTCTTTAATAATTAATATAATATAATGTTAATATCTTAAAATATATTATATATGTATTAAAAGATATCCATTTAAAGTTGAAATTATTGAAGATACCAATTCTAATGTCAATAATAATACCAATACCAATACATGTATCAATACCAATATTGATATTAATAGTTCTTCAATAAATAAAAGTAATGATAATAAATTTCTAAACAATGATAATGAAATTACTACTTCGAATAAAAAATTGAAGGAAAATTTTAATAATAATAATAATAAATATGAGGAAAAGCCGTTAATTAAAGACAATAAAAATAGAAATAATAGTAATTCAAAGAATGAAATTGAAAATTTAATTAAACATTCAACAAAAGAAGAACAAACAAAGGGTGAATCAAATATTAATAAAAAGAAAATCAAAAATGAAAAAAATATAATTATAGATAATGAAGAAAATAAGGACAAGGATATAAAAGAAGAACAAGAAATAATAAATAATAATAATAATAATAATGAAAAAATAAAAGAAGATAATATGATAATAGATTTTGATAATAATAATAAAAAAGATAAGAATGATAAAATAAATAATGACAACGAAAATAAAGTTTACACTTCCCCAATAACAGAAATAAATGGTATAGATGAAGATGATTCATTTTCATTTTCAAATGATGAAAAAATTCATACAGATGAAAGTGATCATATTAGTGATGATGATATTGATGGTAATAAGAATGAATATCTTTCATTAAAAGTGTATAATAATTATTCTGATTTTTCAGAAGAATCCGATTATGTTTGTGGATATGAACCTAAAAATGAATTAGAGGAAAATCGCGATTCTGATGAAAGTGTAGAAGATGAGAAAAAAGGTAATAAACTAAGAAGAGGAAGAAGTAATAGAAGAAGAGGAACAAATAGGAGAACTACAACAGCTGTAGGAACTAAAAGAAAAAGAGGAAGACCTAAAAAACTTCAAAAGGAAAAAGAAGAAGAAGTTGAAGAAGATGAAGAAGATGAAGAAGATAATGATAATGATGATGATGATGATGATGAATATAATGATAGCAATGAAAATGAAACTGTAAAAGACAGTAATGAAAATAATAATAATAGTAAAAGAAAAATAGCAACTAGAACTAGAAGAAAAAGTACAAGAAAGAGAAAAAAATCAAATGATTATTATGAATCTGATTTTATTAATGATGAATCTGATGAGAGTGAGGATGAATTATCTGACTCTGAAGATGAATATATAGATTCAAGTAACGAAACTAAAGCAAAAAGACGAAAAATAAAAAGGTCTTTTTCATCCACAAGAGGTAAAATAATTCAAAAAAAAAATAAGTAAAATAATAATATTTTCAATAAAAATTATATTAACATAAAAATAAAATAATATATATATTTATCATTTGATAAAATTAAAATATTTTTATTTTATTTTATTAAATATATGTTTTTTAAAAATAAATAAATAAATAAATAAATAAAATAAATCAATGAAATAAAACAATAAAAATTTTGTTTTATGTATCAAAAAAAAAAAAAAAAAAAAAAAAAAGGACAGGGTAGAAGTAGAGGCAGAGGACGTAAAAAAGGAAGAACAACATAAGTAATTAAATTTTAATCAAGTATATACAATAGATTAAAATAGACAATAATAATTTATACGTAATATTTGCTAATAAATCTAATATATATGTTAGATTAAGAATCATATATCATAAATATTTATAATAAAAATAACTTTGTTTTAAATTAAGAAATTAAAAAATAATAATAAATAAATTAAATTAAATTAAATTACAAAATGAATCAAAAATAAAAATATTTAATGCATCATTCAAAATTATATAAATTTTAATTTTATTATTATGTAAATATTAATAAAAATTAAAGGATTTTTATAATAATATTAGAAAAAACTCTTATTATTATTAAAAAATATAAAATACTAAAAAATATATATATATATATATATATATATTTATATATATTCATAAATTATATATATTGCCATCAAGTTTTAATTTTTTTTTTTTTTTTTTTAATTTTTTTTTTTATTTTAAATTTTTTTTAATAATTTTTAAGATAATATGTACAGATATTTTTTTTTTCATAAGTTAATATTATTAATATTATTATTATAGTTTTTTTCTTTTCTTGTTTTTTTTTTTTTTTGTTTTTTTTTGTTTTTTTGTTTATAAAAAAAATTTGTAGTAAAAGATTTGTAAATATATATATATATATATAATTTAACATTTTTTTTTTTTTAAAAATAAAAGAATAAAAAAACTATTTATATTATTTTAATTAATTAAAATTTAATTTAAAACATCAGCAGCAACACTATCTTCTTTAATATTAACGTCGTTTAGAGAATCGGTTAATTCTTCAACTTCACCATCTTCAATTGTCTTTAATTTATCATTCTTATAGTGAGTTGAGAAAGTACGACCTTGTTTACGTAAATTATCCTTTGATGTTTTCTTTTCCATCTTAGAAGATCTACGAGTAGCCTTATGTTTCTTTTGGTTCTTCTTTAATTCGGCTGGTGATTTACTCTTACGAATAATCATTTCTTGAGTAGAATCACTAGAGATAGTACGGTTATCGTCATTTCTATTAAAAGATTTTCCAGAATGAGATTTGGCTTGATAATGCTTTTCAGAATGTGGTAAAGCATTATACCTAGAATTAACTTGATGATTTTGAGTTGGATTCTTACCAGAAGCTAAATCAGAGAAGACATTTAAGAATTCTATTTCAGCTTGATTTAAATCAACACCCTTTCTAAAGGAATTATTCTTAATTAATTCACGAGCAACTTTATCAAAGTCATCAAAGTTACCATAATTTGGATATAAACATTCCTCATCAGTTTCTTTATCATTGAAAATACAATCCCAAATTTGATTAGCAGAAATAGTGAATGGATTACGATATTCCTTCCACCAAGCCATGATATCTAATGTTTTTGTCATATGGTTTCTTGTGAGATCAAAAGCATGTTTAGTATAGAATAATGGATATTCACGACAGCAAGCATATTTAAAGAATTGATTAATTACTGGATCTTCTTCAATCATATTAGCAGTAATATCAGTGGTAGCGAATTCTGGTAAATTCATATGAAGGAAAATTTGGTTAGCTCTGTAATCATCATCAATTTGAGTGATCATATCTAAGAATTCTCTCATATTATCTAATTTTTCTTCCTTCTTTTCTTCAGTATTATCTTCTTCTTCAACAATTAAGTTGTAAACACGTTCCCATATTAATGAAACTAATCTACCAGCATCACCATAACGTCTATCCATCCATTCTAATGTTAATTTCTTGTTAATAAATTCTGCTAATTCAGTGTAATGCCATGTACCGTTTAAAGAATAACCACCTAATAAGTTTACAAATTGCGGAACACCAACTGGGTTTAATGAGTTTTCAAGTCTGTTATAAAGAATATCCCATAATTTCATACATTGTTCATCACATTTTGCGCCAACCTCAAAAAGTTTAGCAATTTTAAAATCATCATCATCTTCTGCTGTACATTCACCTTGCCAGTAAATACGTAAATTGGCAACTTCTTGACCGAGGAAATCATAATCTCTGTTCTTTAAAGAATAGAGGGTTGGACAAAGAAGTTTAACGGCTATTTCTATATCATGATTAGCTAATTCCCAAGCGGCACCAGCTAAAATATATGGTTCGGTACTGTAACGAAGGGAAACAAGAATTAAACCCATTTGTTCGGTATCATCATAATTTAATTTATCTAAGAATCTACCAGTACCATTAGCACGATTAACAAAAGTAACAATATCATTAACCTTCCAATTATCCATAATAGCCATTGGAGGTAATTTTTTACTAACTTCAAGGAAAAACTTTTTCATTAAAATGAATGAAAGTACAGCTTTAAGGGTTGTAATTTCTGATGAAACGGTTACAGCTTGAGAAGTAGCTTCACACAAAGCTTTATGAGTATCAGTCCAAATCTTATAGACCATACCCATTTGACGTTTAACTTTATTGACATCATTATTAGCTGGAGCTTCCATAAGCTCTCTTGGATCTGGAGCAATGAAAATTGGGACAGAATATCTCTTCTATTTAATTTTGTTCCATAATAATAAATAGAAGAAGAAAAAAAAAAATTAATCATTGAAATAAAATTCAAACATTTCACTTTAATAAATTCAATAGTAATTATATTTTTAAAAGATAACTATATTCAAATACTGTAAATTATATCCAAATTATATAATATATTTATTTATTTATTTATTTTTTCAAGTGTTATCACATATCATTTTAGCTTTTAAAAATTTCTTTATATTAATTTGTCTAATTTTATATTGAATTAAGTTTTCTTTAAATAATTTAAATACTAATTAATAAAAGTTTAAAAAAAAAAAAAAACTTTAAAATTATATAAATTATATATACTTATATTTATATTCTTTTTTTTTTTTTTTTTTTTTTTTTTTTTTGTTTCAATTATTTACACCTTATTTTTTATTATTTAATCTTTTATGAGTATATAGTAATTTATATTATTCATATTAAAAAAAAATAATAAAAAATAAATAAATAAATAAAATACTAAAAATGTTTTTTTTATTACTCAATTTATTTTATTTAAAAAAATATTAATAATAATAATAATAAAATAAATATAATCCTGTGTAATAAATTATTATCATTGCTTTTTGTATATATAAATGCATATCATAATTTAAAACAGTTATATAACATAATTTGTTTAATATGTTTTTATTTATTTACCTTTCCCTTTCTGGAAGATGAAGTTCCTGAAGCAACAGACATTTTATTTAATTTAAAAAAAAAAATCTAAATCTTCTTTATTTATTTTATTTATTTATTTATTTATTTATGAAATTAAAATAATACATTTATATATATAAACAATTTTAACAATTTTAGCTGTTGTAATAATTTAAATTTATTAATTCAAAATATAAATAATATAAAATAAGTTCACTACATATAGATCTTTTATGTACCTTTACAAAAAATATATATAAAAAATTTATTAATATAACTTCTTATTTACTATTAATTTTTCTATTGTTTTTAAAATTTTTTTTATTTTTTTTTTAATAAATTAATTTTTGTTACTAATAAATCTTTTCCAATTAATAAAAAAAAATTACTTTATATGTCCTAGGAAAAGTTCACAATTACTAAAATTATATAAAATAAAAAGAAAAAAAAAAGTATTAACCAAAGGAAATAATGATATTATTTATATTTGTAAAAATATAATTTATAAATTTATATTTTTATATGTATTATGATTTAGGATTATTATATTAATAATAAATTAAAATTATTTAATCATTATTTACAATATATTAAAGTAAAATAACAAGAAATGTATTTTAGAAGTATTAAAATACATATAAGAAATAAATAATAAATAATACCTATTTTAAATATTAATATAAATATAATTATTACCATTTAATTATTGCTAATTCATCCTAATTAAATAATAAATAGCAAATATTTATATTTTGAAAAATACTATTTATTAATAAATTATTTATCTAATTTATTTTTTTATACTTTTTAGGTAATAAAAACATTTTTTCAATAAAAAGACAAATAATATATGTAATATATTATAATATATTCTACTTCATAGATTTAATTTATTTTAAATTTTAGGATTTAATATAAATTACAATTTGATATATATATAATAAATAGTAGATCATATATTTTATATATTTGGCAAAAATATATATATATATATATATTATATAATTAATTATAATAATTTATTATCTTCACATTTAATTTTAAAAACATTTAATAATATGATGAATGAAATAAAATAAAATAAGACACATATTTTCCTATTATATAATGCAATTGAATTGTCATATATATTAAAATATAATGATAAATAAGTTGATCTTCCATAAATCGATTGATTTCTATGGAAAAAAAAGAAATTAATAATAAACATAACAAAAAAATAAATAAAATAAAATAAATCTTTAAACCCCTACTTATTTTCTGCTTTCTTTCTATTTCTATTCTTCTACTATAAATAAATAAATAAATAATAAAATTATAAAAATAATAAAATTATAAAAATAATAAAATTATATAAATAATAATAATAAATATATCAATAATAAATGCTATAATTAAAAATAATGTTAATCAATACTCTAGATAATAATTAAATAGATATTTAATAAAAGAATAAAAGTTTATAAACAAAATAAATGAATAAATAAAACTATAATAAATAAATAATAATAATAATAAGATATATATATATAAAATCATTTAGTAATTAATAATTAAAAGTATTTTATTTATATACTAATAAATATATATATAAATAATTACCAGAATTTTTATAAAATTTTTAATCTATTTTAAAAAATTGTTTTAATTTTTGATAATTCAAATAACATTAAAATATAATATGATATATTTAATTAAATTTATATAATATTTATAATATTTAAACAGATAAAAACAATTATAAACAGTTGAGCTATAAATACTATTATTATGTATATAAATTTAATAAAAAATTAATAAACAATAGAAAATAGGCAATATTAATGAAAAATAAAATAATCAAAAATAAATATTGCTTGTAAATTATCACAAAATATTTTAAATTAAAAGTATAAACAAAATTTTCTTTATGTTTATTTTTTTTTTCTTCTTATTTCTTCTAATAAAAATAATTAAATAAGTTTTTATTCATTAATCAATTAATTTTTTTTTTTTTTTTTTTTATATTTTATTATCGAAATTTTATAGTTTAATATATATAAATTTAAACTATGTCATATACATAAAAATTAATAATTAAACGAAGTTTTAAATTTTTTTTTTTTTTATTTCAAATAATTATTTTCTATCCAATTTTTATTTTATATTCCAATTTTAAATAATAGATATTAAATATATTTAAAAAAAAAAAAAAATTTAAAATCAATTTGAAATGAAAATATATCAATTCATTTTCTTTTTTCTTGTCTTTATATAGAAACTATTAAATATCCAAATACAAATTTAGTAAAAGTTATATTAATAAATTATAAAAATATATATTTATTATTGTTTATAATATATGAAATAATAAGTATTAAATAAAATTCAAATGTATTGAAATGTATTGTATAAATTAAATATATATGCCACATTGTAAATATATTTAAATACAAGTAATTTGTAAAAATTAAACATTAATTCTATATCATAAAATACATTAATTTAGTTGACGTAATTATAAACCCAAAATTCTTGACTCTTAAAAAGGAATTTATTGAAAAAAAGTCCTATTCCTAAAAATACATTATGTTGGAAGAGAAAAAATCCTTATACTTAACCATTTTATCCAAATATATATATATTTATTTATTTATTTATTTAAATTTTTAGTTTTTTTTTTAAAAAATCTAGAAATTGAAATTGCGAAATTAAAATCGAGGTGTGAAATGCAATATGAATTTTTTTTTTATATATTTCTAATGTGTACCACCCTTTGTTTTTAACCCCCTCAGAAGTAGTGGGAATATTGATGTGGTTACATACTTTCTTATTATAAAGGCAGAATTGCAGAGTGGTCCCTTCTGGATGGCTTTACTGAGTGTTTCAGTATTGGCGCTCTGACATTCATAACATATTACTAGTACTAAGTTCTTTGAATCGAGGTTAGTATAACCTAACCCATACTCATCTCGGAATTCCATTCATTGATGATCTATCATTTCAGCCTGTTATTTATTAGAAATATACACTAGATTCCCCTTATATATATTATTTAAATAAATACTAACTAATTGAGAGGGTAGTGTACATTATTTCACTTGCCCATGTAGATATATTCTACTAAATTGTAATCTTTCTGACAGTTATGTAATTGCCAGAAAGGAAGAATATTTCTAATATCTAATAGATAAACGATTGTTCACCTTCTCTAGAGCATAGGCGGACTTTCGGATAATTGTCATAAACTCTTCCACTTCTGATAGTTAATATTAATGTTGTATTTGAAACAAGATCCTCGGGGGAAAATGAATATTGACCACTTTTGGATTTAATAGAATGGGATGGGAGATTTAGCGAATATGCAGATTTAGCTAATTTTTTAAGACTTTCCCATCCACGATGATACTTCTTAAAAATAAAAAATAATTACTAACTTTAATAATATTTGCTTTATAACAGTTTGAATGAATATTACTTTTAATTTTCTTAATTGTCTTTCATATTGAGTAAATTGATCCAATTAAGTATCAACATTAGAGCGATCAGAAAAAGATTTGATATTCTTGTAAGCTAAATGTTTATTATTAGAAAGTTTTTTTTTTTTTTTTTTTTTTTTTTTTTTTTTTACATAATATGGGCAGTGAAATGCAGGTTCTTTTAGTTCCGTTGGAATAAAAAGCTTTGATTTTTTTTGGCAATACTTTAAGAAGTGTCTATATATTTTTTAACCATATCATTTCTAGAAGATTCTTCATAACTGGATTCAAATTTATTTGCTAAAATTGAAAAATAATTATATAAATAAATATCTGTACACTTCGTATTACAAATATGCTTAGACCATTTGAAAGATTTTTTAGGTTTCAAAAAACCATTTGAAAGTTCCTTATTGCTAAACAATATAATCAATACATGAGGACTTTGAACCTTTGGTATAAGTTTTTTTTTTTTTTTTTTTTTTTTTTAGACTAGGAAGAGAATTAATTTATTAAATTAAATAGATTAAAATATTTTTTATGTATTATATTTATTAAAAAAAAAAAAAAAAATACATTATATAATTTAAAGATAAAATGTATGTAAAAAAGATTAAGTAAAATAAATAAATAAATAAAAAAAAAAAAAAAAAAAAAAAAAAAAAAATTTAATTAATCATAGAAAAATTTAATTGTTTTAAAGAATAAAAATAAGTTCAAAAGTTAAAAAAAAATTTAGGTGTAACTTTGGTAAAAGTTAATATTATTACCAGATAGTTTAGTAACTGTTCATTCAGGAAAATCTTTTGAAATATATATCTAAAGTTTTTCAAAGGGAATATTGAAGTCCCCAATAGGTTAACAATAAGCTAATAGTTAAGTGCTAGTAACCCTTTATCATAAATTATAATAATAAAATTAACATAATTATATACCATAAATACCTGACTATTAATAAAAACAACAACAATAATTATAATATTAACAAATATTTGAAATAAAATTTCAATTTTTTCATTTATTTGTTTATTTATTTATTTAAAAATTAAAAATTAAAAATTATTCAAAAAAAAAAAAAAAAAAAAAAAGAAAAATTTTATATATAAATTATGAATATATGTATTATAAATATATAAATATGTTTAGTCAATTTTCGATAATTTTTTCTTTTTTTTTTTTTTTTTTTTTTTTTTTTTTTTTTTTTTTTTTTTTTTTTTTATTTTATTTTATTTTATTTTATTTTATTTTATTTTATTTTAAAAAAATAATAATAATAACAGGATAGATAATTTATTTTCCCTTCTTCACTTAAATAAAAATATGCTTATATTTATATTTTTTTCATTTTTTTATATATTTATTGTTATTATTTTTAAGTAGCTTAATGGAATAACTTTAATCTATGAAGTTCTTTTTCAAGTTCCTGAATCTTTAATTCTTGTTCCTTTATAGTACTACGAAGAGTTTCATTTTCCTTTTGAAGAGTTTCACATTTAGCAGTTAACTAATATATAATTAAATTTATTTATTTATTTATTTATGTATTTATGAATTTATATTTTAAAATAAAACAAAATAATATTTTTAATAATTTAATTTTTAATTAATTAAATAGATAAAAATATATTAATATATATATTATTATTATTATTTTTTTTTTCTAAAAAAAAAAAAAAAAAAAAAAAAAAACTTACTTCTTTATTATCTAAAATTGGTTTGTTCTTTTCAGCTTCAGCAGCAGCTCTCTTTTTTTCAGCATTAGCCTTAACTTCATTTTCATCAATTTTTAATTCTCTTTTAGCACTTGGCTTGAATTTGGTTTCTAAATTGATTAAAATTGGGTTAGCAGATTTACCCTTGAAGAAATCTTCACAAGTAAGAGCTGGTTTATCACCAATAGTATCTGGATAAATATCGCTAGCGAAAGCATCAGACTAATATTTATTAATAATATTAAAACAATTATTAATATGATAAAATATCAATTAATCAATTAATTATTAATAATTAATTATTAACTATTATTTACTATTAATATAACTTTATATTAAATTTATTTAATTATAGTTATAATATTATTATTTATTTATTGTTTTAATAATTACCTTTCTTGGAACCTTGAAAGAAATAGGTTCAATAATGTTGTTTTGAAGCTTATATAAACGATCAATTTCAACTTCATTTGTGTTAACAGCACGCTTTGGAAGGAAGCCCATACCATGTTGCGGTTCAGATGATTTGAATTCTATATTATAATTTTGATCATCATAATATTTTTAGCAGTAACGACAATAACAACAATAATAATTAATAAATTTAAAAATATATTAAAGTAATTTATAAATAAATAATTTTATTATTTACCAGAAATGAAGTAAAGCATATTGTCATCATCAACAATTTCGTAATAACGAATATTACCATCACCCTAATAAAAAAGGAATAACAATAATATTAAAATTTGATAAAATATATATATATATATAAATTTTATAATTTTTTTATATTATATTTAAAATTTTATTTTATTTAATTATTTACCTTTCCAGCAAGGAAGAGAAGTTTGGTATCATTATCATAAAATGGCATTAAAATACCAGAACTAGTATCAATAGTTTCTTGTTTTATTGGTTCCTTTAAGTTTTTCGTATCCCATAAGAAGAGTTGTCTATCACTCATTCTACTGAAACCAGTTGTAGCAATTTTATCGGAATTACCAAGCCAACATACTCTAGAACCCTTAATACCTTGATGACCATTAGTTTCCTTTTTATTTTATTTTATTTTATTTTATTTTATTTTTTTTTTTTTTAAATTATATATATATTTTTAGTGAATTTATCCAATATCAAAATCAAAAAAAAATTATTTAGTTTTATTTATATTTTATTTATTTTAATTTTTTTAATTTATTAATTTTTTTAATTAAATAGTTCTTTTTATTTATTCAATTATCTTTTCTTACTGAAGTAACTTTTCCAGTTCTAGTATCAATAATTCTAAATTTTTTATCCTTACAAGTTGTTGTTAATAAGTCACCATTATAATTCCAATCAAGCGATTGTACAAGTTGAGTGTGACAATCAATATTTTGCATTTCAGCACCTTTACTAATATCCCATAAACGAATGGTCATATCAGCACTAGAACTAGCTAATAAATTATCAGCAACTGGATGGAACAGAACATGTCCAACCTTCTTTTTATGACTATTAAATATTTTAAAAAATATTACATTTATTATATATTTTTTTAAATAATAGATAAAGAAAAAAAAAAAAAAAAGGAAAGAAAAGATAAATAAAATTTACCCTTCTAATGATAAAACAGGTTTATTAATAGATTCTGTAAGTCCATTTTCAGGAATGTTCCAAATCATAACTTTAGTGTCTTCGGAACTAGAAGCAATAATATAATCATTGAATGGATTAAAATCTATAATGGAATGGAATAATATTAATATATATTAAATTTTTATTAACTTTTGTATATTATTATAATGTAAAAGGTAGAAATAGGTATAATAATTTTTTTTATTTCCATAATTCTTTTTTTTTTTTTTTTTTTTTTTTTTTTTTTTTGGGTTTTAAATAAATACCAGTATCAAGAACACTTGCAGAATGACCATTGAAACATGGTAAATTATCTGGAAGTTTACCAGTATTATTATGATTAATAACAGTAAATGTACCACCACCACCAGATTGAAGATTAACAGAAATGAATCTTTTTATTTTTAATAATAAATAATATTATTAATAAAAATTTTTTATTATAAAATCTATTATAATTTGTGTAAAAATTTTAATTATACTGTATATTTACAATGGATTAACTTTAACTAAGTTTGTATCCCATGCATTTCTAGTAATTCGAAGATTTCTATTATAAAATTATTATTTTATGTAAAGTAATAATAAATAATAATAATTATAAAATGATTTATATTTAAAAAATTATTAGATTTCTTATTAAATATCAAATAGTTCAATTTATTTTTTTTTTAATTATTATTAATAACATTTTAAATTATTTCACGAAATAAAAAAAAAAAAAAAATAATATTTACTCATAACAATCCGGTCTTCTGTATGAAGTACCAAATACATGTCTAAATTTTGATGGTCTTACAAAGAAAGACATATTATCTTTTTAGTTATTTTGATAATAATAAACAAATATTTTTTTATTTAATATATATTATTAATGCTCATTATTTAAACAAATGTTGAAAAAGTAAAATTATAAATGTGAATTTATTTATATATATAAAATGAGTTTATTTATTTATTTGTTTATTCTTTTATTTATTTTATTTAAATATTTATTTATTGGCTATTCTTTTTAACACTTTTCTTTGTCATTCATTTACTTTCTTTAATATATTTATTATCATTATTCAAAAATTATATGAATAATTTTAAGAAAAAAGAAAAAAGTCGAATTATTTTATTTAATAATTAATGCTTACATATAATATTTTATTTATATAAAGGTTTAATAGTTTTTTGAAAGAAAAAAAAATACATATATATATATAAATTTAATAAAGTGATCTTTTATTATCTAAATACTATTATTAATTATTTCATTTTAATTAATATTTTTATCATTTATCATTAGTAAAAAATTCAATTATAATTTTAAAATAAATTTATTATAAAACAATTTTAAATTTATTATAATATATGAAAAATATAAATTAAGGATAAATAAAATATATATAAATAATTAATATTTATAATATATTAATTTTTTTTAAAATATTTTTATTATATTATAAAAAATTTAATATAAATTAAAATTTATATTTTTAATATTTTAATACTCATTATATGGTCCTATAATAATTTGTTTAATATTGGTAATATATTATCAATGTTTGGATTTTTTTAAAGGAATATAAAATATATATACAAATTCGAATATGATTTATCCATTAAATAAATAAATTAATAAATAAATATAGTATAACTTTATTATTTAAAATATTTCCTGTAAAGTACTATATTTATTATATATCAATTATTTTTATGTATAAATTATCAACATAAAAAAAAAAAAAAAAAAAAAGAATTTTTTATAATATGCAACTTTAGATTTTGATTACTATATTTTTTCTTATAAAAATTCTTGTCATACCTTATTTATGTGGCGTTTAGTATTTATCGTGTCTTCTTTATTTAAAAATTACTTCAGCAAATTAATATTAGTATTAATTTGCCTATATAAATTATATAACAAACTATATTGAATATTTTTATATATCTTTTAATAGTCATTAACCTCGTACAAAATTTTATTTTACTAGTAAAATTTAACAATTATATATATACTCTTTCAGTTTTTACTAATTTAATATATATACTAAATACCCTTAATAATTTTAATGTTCTATTTATTAAAATATTAATATGCATATATTTTTAATTATAATTTTTAAGTATAAAATGTTTCGATCAAATTAGATTATTGATATTTTTGATAATTTGTTGTATTTATTAAAACTATATATTATCATTTTTTTTTTTTTTTATTTATTTAGATTTAATTATTTATATTTTTTCATTATTTCTTTTCTCTGTTATATTTATAGATATTTTTTTGTTTTAATTATGTTTATATAAATCCATTTATTCATATTGGTTATACTCTTTGAATATACTTTTCCTTATTAAATCTAAATATTTTATTTTGAAATGTTTTGGATTTATATCTATTCGTATAGTATTTAAATATATAAATTTTTTTATAAATAGAAAATTTGTTAAAAAAAAAAAATTGAAAGTATATCCTAATAAAGCAATAAATTATTTAGTTCTAATTTTAAGTTTTATTATTTATTAAACTATTATCCAAAAATCTTATTATAAATATATATATATTTTTTACAACATTGTTACACAATTAAAATATATTATACGAAATAATATATTCTACCATATTTCATATTTCATACCAAAATTTTATTATGATTCATTATATTTTATAATATTTTATTAAATTATTTAAAAATTGATACTTGACATTTAAATTTATTTTATTAATTATTAAAATATCTATCATTATGTATAAACTAATTTGAAATAAATGTTAGAAAGACATTAAAATAAAAATTAAATACAATAAAATAAAATAATAAAATAAATAGTAGAATATTAATACAGATTGAATAAAATAATATAAATTAAATTAAATTAAATTAAATAATAGAATATGAATAAAATTAAAGTACAGATTGAATTAAATAAAATAAATAGTTGAAATATGAATATAAAGTGCAGATTAAATGAAATGAAATAAAATTGTAATATAAAACATTGTAAAGTATTTATTAATAAAAATAAATAAAATAAAATAAAATAAAATAAAATAAAATAAAATAAAATAAAATAAAATAAAATAAAATAAAATAAAATAAAATAAAATAAAATAAAATAAAATAAATAAAATAAAATAAAATAAAATAAAATAAAATAAAATAAAATAAAATAAAATAAAATAAAATAAAATAAAATAAAATAAAATAAAATAAAATAAAATAAAATAAAATAAAATAAAATAAAATAAAATAAAATAAAATAAAATAAAATAAAATAAAATAAAATAAAATAAAATAAAATAAAATAAAATAAAATAAAATAAAATAAAATAAAATAAAATAAAATAAAATAAAATAAAATAAAATAAAATAAATAAAATAAAATAAAATAAAATAAAATAAAATAAAATAAAATAAAATAAAATAAAATAATAAAATAAAATAAAATAAAATAAAATAAAATAAAATAAAATAAAATAAAATAAAATAAAATAAAATAAAATAAAATAAAATAAAATAAAATAAAATAAAATAAATAAAATAAATAAATAAAATAAAATAATAAAATAAAATAAAATAAAATAAAATAAAATAAAATAAAATAAATAGTAGAAATATAAATATGAAGCACAGATTGAATAAAATAAAATAAAATAAAATAAAATAAAATAAAATAAAATAAAATAAAATAAAATAAAATAAATACTAGAATATTAAATATAAAGTACAGATTGAATAAAATAAAATAAAATAAAATAAAATAAAATAAAATAAAATAAAATAAAATAAAATAAAATAAAATAAAATAAAATAAAATAAAATAAAATAAAATAAAATAAAATAAAATAAAATAAATAGTAGAAATATAAATATGAAGTACAGATTGAATAAAATAAAATAAATAAATAGTAGAAATATAAATATGAAGTACAGATTGAATAAAATAAAATAAATAAATAGTAGAAATATAAATATGAAGTACAGATTGAATAAAATAAAATAAATAAATAGTAGAAATATAAATATGAAGTACAGATTGAATAAAATAAAATAAATAAATAGTAGAAATATAAATATGAAGTACAGATTGAATAAAATAAAATAAATAAATAGTAGAAATATAAATATGAAGTACAGATTGAATAAAATAAAATAAATAAATAGTAGAAATATAAATATGAAGTACAGATTGAATAAAATAAAATAAATAAATAGTAGAAATATAAATATGAAGTACAGATTGAATAAAATAAAATAAATAAATAGTAGAAATATAAATATGAAGTACAGATTGAATAAAATAAAATAAAATAAAATAAAATAAAATAAAATAAAATAAAATAAAATAAAATAAAATAAAATAAAATAAAATAAAATAAAATAAAATAAAATAAAATAAAATAAAATAAAATAAAGATTAAAGCATTAATAAAAATGAAATAAAATATGTAGGGAAGTAACGTAAAGATTAAAGTATTAAAAAATAAAATAAAAATAATAATGCTTAAAATAATGAATAATGAATAATGAATAATGAATAATGAATAATGAATAATGAATAATGAATAATGAATAATGAATAATGAATAATGAATAATGAATAATGAATAATGAATAATGAATAATGAATAATAATAAATAATAAATAATAAATAATAAATAATAAAATTATATTTATTTTAAAATCTTCAATTTTCTTAAAAATTTTATTATTATTTTTAAATATTTTAAATAAAAAAATAAATAAATAAAATTTTTCTAAATAAAAAAAGTTTATTATTATTATTATTATTATATCTATTATATATATTATAAATATTTTCTTTTCATTCTTCTTTAAAATGAAATAAAAAAAATTGAAATATGGAAATTTAAGTGAATACTTATAACTAGTTTTTAATAAAAATAGTAATTTATTACTATTTTATATAATAAAATAAAAGATAAATATCGCAAAAAAATTTTTTATATAATTTAATATTGATAATTGAAATTCATAAAAGGAGTAATTATTAGTTATTTTTATATTAAAGTTTCATACAAAAAAATAAATTTAAGATTTTTTTATATTTTAATTATTTAATACTAATAATTTTTTAAATAAAAAATAATATTTATTATGGTTAATATAGAATTTAATAATTTTTAAATTTTTAGTAGATTAAATGAATATACAATATTAATATATTTAAACTATTATCAAAGCAAAAATATAAATATAAAATTTAAATATAGTTTATTATATGATGATATTGAGATTAAAAAAAAAAATAAAAAATTGAATTGATTTATAAATATATTATATTAATATCAAGCATTTAAATATTATTATTATTTAAATTATCATATTTATAACTTCTTTTTAAAAAAATATTGAAAGTTAAGCTAAAAATAAATATTAATAAAAAAAAAAAAAAAAAAAAAAAAGAAATAGGAAAACATCAAAGTTAAAGATATTAAAGGTAAAAATTGAAAATTTAGCCTTAATAACAGTTACATTATATATATATATATTTTATGAAATGAATAAAAAAAAATTTCTTTCATTTTATTATTATTATTTATTTTAATTCTTATTATTTATTCTTATTATTTATTTATTTATTTATTTATTTTATTTTATTTTATTTTATTTATTTTATTTTATTTTATTTATTTATTTTTTAAAAAAAAAAAAAAAATTATTTATTATTATTTTTATTTTATTGTATTTTTTTTTTTTTTTACCAATTTACATAATAATATTTCATAAGTATTTTTAAATATCGCTAAAGTAGTTGGAGTAAATGGAAGAGAATATCTATGTTGTTTATTTGTCGGTTTCAATATTTGCAATTATTGGTGTTCTTATAAGAATTGGATTAAATACAATTGAAGGTGAATTATATATATATTTACCATACATTCTTACAAATTCCATAGGGTAATTTACTTTTATTTAAAATAACGATGTCTAATATTTCAAATATTAATAATTAATAAATAATAATTTCATATTAATACATTAATTTGTAAATTTGTTTGGTTAACAATATTTAACAATATAAAAATTTTAGTTGCATTCTACTTGGCTTTATAAATACATTTAAAATTCAACTTACTTTATGGTATTTAAAAAAAAAAAAAATCTTAAAAACATATTAATATTTAAAAATCAATTAAAAATCAATTTTTTTTTTTTATAATTGTATTTATTAAATTACTTCAACATAAATAACAAAATAATTATAATTTAATGTATTAAGGCAATATGCGTTATACACAGGCTTGTCAACTGGTTTATGTGGTAAATACCGAAAAATATAAATATTTGAATTAAAGGTTATTAATTTATATTATGAATTATTAAAATTTATGGATTATTTATATATATAATAGGTTCAATTACAACATTTAGCTCATGGAATTTAGCTATATTTCAAGATTTATTTAATTTACCAAAATTAGGAGCATATTCTTATAAAAATGTAATATATAGTTAAAACTTATTAATAATCACTTATTTTATAATAAATTAATTGAATATATTAAAAATTTCATAATTATATACATTAATAAATTAGATATTCAGTGGTATTTTAGAAATAATTGTTAGTTTAACTGCTTATACTGCAATGATAAAATTTGGTAATCATATTGGAAAATTATTTCCATTTAATAAAGAAACCGAAGAAACTACTACTACTACTACTACTGTAACAACTGTTAAACGTGAAAAACCTGAATTTAATATTAAATTTATGATTTATAGTGGTTTAACTGGAGTAGCTATGATGGCTGCTATAATATTAACTATTTTTGACGGTGATAATCGTAAAATATGGATAAGTTGTTTATTAGCACCATTTGGTAATTATATAAAGTTTTAATAATTCATATTATTTATAAAATATTATTATAATGAGATTAAAATTATATTAATAATTAATTATTAAATTTAATAAATATTTATTAAATTTGGTGATATAAATTCATAAATCTTAAATTTTGGATTAGGGGCATGTTTAAGATATTTATTATCTTTTAGAAATTCAATGTTTACAGACTTTCCAATGGGAACTTTCTTAGCTAACATCGTTGGTACTTTATGTCTTGGTATCTTCTTTATTTTTAGATTTGCATTTGATCAAAAAGATTTCTTATGTCATTTCTTAGTTGCTGTTGGGGATGGTTTTTGTGGTAACTTTTAATATACTAACTATTTTTTTTTTTTTTTTTAATATATTTTTATGGTATTTGCTACATTTTTTTTTAATAAAAAATTAAATATTAAAAATATATATGTATTGAATAATTAATCTTATAAATATATAGGCTGTCTTACTACTATATCTACATTTATCAATGAATTAAATTCATTAAATACAAAAAATTTATATGTTTATTGTTTGACATCTGTGGCTGTTGCTCAAATTGTACTTTGCTTTTCATTTGGATTCTACGGTTGGACTTCTGGTTTAAAGAATACAATAATGAGTTGCTAAAAAGTACTAAAAAATAAAAATTCAAAATATTCTATTGATAAAATATCAAGAAATATAAATAAATACATAAATAAATCTTTTATTATTAAATTTAGAAATTTATTGTTTTTTCATTATATTAAATTAAATATTATAATTTAGTATAAATAAAACAATAAGTATTATAACTATATATGAATATTATAATATTCATATATAGTTAACAAAAATAATATATTTATTTATGTGTAAAATATATATGTGAGATATATTCATTTCAATAATTACTAAATATTAGGATAAAAATAAAACATTTAATTACATAATTAATATAAATTACTATCAATAATTATTTTTGAATTTTTTTTAATAAATATTATTAAATGAAGTTCATTTCAAGTCAACAACAACAACAACAACAACAACAACAAAAAAAAAAAAAAAAAAAAAAAAAAAAAAAAAACTATCATTATTTAAAAAAAAAAAAAATTATATTTATATTTTAGAAATATAAAAATATACTGAAACATGTTAAAAATTTTATGTATTTTAAACGTTTAATTAAATTATTATTCAATATTATAATAAAAGAAAATTTTATTAAAAAAGTAATTGAATTATTTTATTATATTATAAATTAATAGTTTATTATAAAATTTTTTAAATATTTTTATTTATAATTATTATAATAATATATTTGAATATTATAAACTTTTTTGTATTTCAATTTATGAACTATAAATATATGTATTTTTTTCATTAAGGAAAAATTTATTTTTTCTTAATTTATAAGTTATACGAACTACAAAATGAAAAATGAATGATATATTTGTTTTTGATCTTCATTTACATCACATTTAGTTACGGATAAATATAATCTTCTTCAAGATAAACTATTAATTAGTATAACGTTTTCGCTTTTCTTAATCTTCTTTAACTTAATTAGTAAAATTTTAATTATAGTCTTCTATTAAATTTATATAAAACCATTAATAAAAGAACTTCCTTTTAAATTTAAATTAATTATGTTTAAACCATTTTTGATTTTTATAAATTGAAACTTATTAACCATTGATAACAAAAGCTACAAGAATAAATAAATTATCAACTAAATATGGAATATTTTTAAATATAGTTTTTAGCAATAATTTTCTAGATAGTAAATTTAACAAGAGATGTTATTTATATAGAGATTAATGATAATATCCTGATAAATATTTAAAATATCTATATTTAGTTTTAGAATTTATCATTTAATTTTTTTAATTACTATTTTTTTTATCCTTTTTTAGTGTATTTATGAGTATTTGATCGATTTAAAAAAATAAATAAGATATTTTTATTCTTCATACATTCATTTTTATTTATTTATTTTAATTATTTTTTAAAAATTTAAGATAAAGTTTTGTTATATATTAATAATACATTATAATATATTTGTTTAATTGATCTAAAATAATATATTTATATATAATATGCGGCATTCTTTTTTAAATCCTACTTAACTTTGATTACTAATAACAATTTCTATATATCTGAAAAAAGATATATAAATTTTATTTAATAAAAAAAATATATACATTTATATTTTCTGTAATAATATCAATACTACTAAGCAAACGACTGATGATATAAAAAAGTTTTAATATTAAAATTTCATAATCTTATATATTTGTGTAATACTTATGATAATATTATAATTTTGTTTTATTTTAATTCAAAACGAACAATTTAAGATAATAATTTGGAATTATTATATATTTAAAAACTTAAGACATATTCAAGAATTAATTAATAGTTCTCATAAAATTTTTATGAAGAATTATAAATACATAAAAAAAAAAATAAAACATATATTTTTATTTATTATCGAATAATTTAGTATGTACATTCAAAATTTTCAATTTTTTATTAATTTAAAATAATATTTTATATTAAATAAAATTTAATATATTTTTTAATAATTTACATTAATTTTTTAAATTTAATATATAATATTTTACATTATATTAAAACATTTTCTTTTTTATCATCTATATAATATATTTTTTGAAAAAGTCTTTTTTTTTTGAAATTTTATCAATTACTCTAATAATACAAATAGTATAATTTTAATAAAGAAAACGTTATATATATATATATATTTATATATAAAATATAAATATATATTGATATAAAAAGTATTGGTTTACTTCTGAAAGTAATATATTTTTCAATTTCAATTTAAACCTTAATTTTATTATTCATTTGTAAGTTTAATGTTTCAAAAAGAAAATTGATTTGTTTAATATAATTATTATATTTAAAATAATTTATTTTAATAAGAATAGAAATAATTACTCTAACAATTAATTAAAAATTTGTATGATCTTGTATATAATTAATATATATTTTTATGTTTGAATTTATACATAATAATTTATAATACAGATTAAATATAAATTAATGAATATTATAAATATTGAATTTTAAGAATAATACAATATTTTAATATTAAATATGAGCAATAATATACAAGGGGAATCAACAAATAGATATTCTTCAAGACTAAGAAATTCTCTTCCACATATAAATTACGCAGAGGATTATACAGAATTTAATTATGATTCAGATAGTTCTGATGAAAGCGCACTATATATTAATCCAAATATACAAAGAAATCGCAAAAGAAGAAAAATATATAATGAAAAAGAAAATTCAGTTTATTTTAACTTAAATGAAAATCATAGCAGTAATTATAGAAGAATGCTTAGAAGTAGTAGAAAAATTGATGACCAAGAAATTGAAGTAATTAATGATAATGATAGTATACAAGTAATTGACAATGAAGAAGGTATTGAAGATGATAATGAAATTGATAATGAAGATGATAATAAAGATGATAATAAAGATGATAATGATTCAATTAATGAAAACGATAATGATGATAATTGTACAATTGATGAAAATGAAATTGAAAGTATGGATGAAATAACAAATGAACAAATTAATGAAATTGAAGGAAATGATTCTAATAGTGATAATAATGATAATATTAATGAAGATTTAGATATAGTAAGAGGCAATACTGAACTAAATAATGAGTTACCAGAAACATATGATTCTAAATCAAATAAACTTATTTATAATACAAGATATAATACCCGTTCACATGATAAAAAATTAATTATTAAACCAATTTCAATTGAAGCTATTGAAGATGGTCCAAGTATTACAAATATTAAAGCTTTAGAAATGGATGATATTCAAACATCTAATACTGAAAATATAAGTTCAAAAATAATAGAAGATGATTTAGAAAATAGTTTTGGTAATATATTATTATTTTGTTAAATATTGAAAGTAAAAAAAAAATTATTTATATTATTTTATTATATTATTTATAAAAATCAAGTATATAATTATAAATATTATTTTCTTATTTTTATTTATTTTATTTTCATTTATTTTATTTTATTTTATTTAAATTTTTTTATATTTTTTATTATATTTTATTTTTTTATTTTTTTTATTTTATTTTCATTTTCATTTTTATTATTTTTTTTTAAAAGATATTCATAAAAGAGGTCGCCCACGACGAAAAAAAATTACATTAGAAGATCATGAACAAGAAGAAGAAAATCATAACAGTCATTACAATTTACGTAATCGATCAAGTACTTCTAAGCCAAAGATTTTTGACGAAGTTTATGAAATTTCAAATGATGATAACAATACTACTACCACCATCAACAACAACAATAATATACACGAAGATGAAAAAAAGGAACCATACAATACACGGTATTCAACAAGATATGCAACACGCTATCAAACACGATATGCTACAAGATATTCTAAAATGCGTAATGAAGAAAACGAAGATGAAGAAGGTATATATTTAAGTGAAATTAAGTGAAATTATTTATTTATTTATTTTTTTCATTATTATTTTTTTCTATATTATCTATGTAATTATGTAATTGCTTAATTATTATTATTATTATTATTATTATTTTTTTGTTTTATATATTTTTTTTTTCTTTTTCTTTTTTATCTTTTATCTTTTTATTTTATTTTTTTTTTAATAATTTAATATGTTGTATTTTTTTTTTTTTTTTTTTTTTTTTTTTTTTTTTTTTTTTTTTTTATTCTTGGTTATAAAAGCACCTCGTAAATTATATTTAAGAAAGCATTCATTAGAATTAAAAAAATTAACCGACCATAAAGATGAAATGCTAGAATCAAGAAAAGTTGGTAATTATAATTTGAGAAGAAGTGATCAAACTATCAATTATTCATTACCTAGTTTAATAGAAAATGCCCACAAACATATTGAAAAAGGTTCAAGAAATCAACGACATCGTATGTTTATGAATAGGTCATCATCTAGTTCATATACATATAGAAAGAAACGTTCATATAGTTATCGGGATAAATCAGTTAAGCTTAAAAATATATTATAATTATTATTATTATAATTAATAAAAATATTAACACTTACATTTATAATAATGTTAATAATTATTATTAATAATAATGATGTTATTTTGTGTCTCTTCTTGAAATTAAAATAGGATAGTGAAGATGAAAGAAAAAATTTATTTATTGGAAGGGCACCGAGAAGAATTGGTCTTGGAGGTAATGGTTTAAGAGGAGATGATGATGATAATGCAAGATCTATTGTACCATTAAATATTAAAGAATTATTACTAGCTGAGCAAAAAGTATTACAGCAAATGCATTTATCGTCAAATCCAAAAGATAGTGAAATACTGAGGAACATGTTAACACATGATGGCCAAAGTAAAGAAGCATATTCATAATATTTTAAACATAAATTAACTTTGATTAAAATGTATTAAAACGTTTCAAAATTTTTAAAGATATAGCAGATACTGATCAAATTGATTTAAAGCAAATAGATTTCAGTATGGTTGGTGGATTAGATGAACGTGAGTGATAATAGAAGAATAATATTGTTTAATGAAAATAAATTTAGAAGTAATTCATTTAAATAGTAAATAATAGATACTAATTTATTTATTTATTAAAAAAAAAAAAAATAAAAATAAAAAAATAGATATAGAATCTTTAAAAGAAATGGTTATTCTTCCTTTATTGTATCCTGAAGTATATACTAAATTTGCAATTACACCTCCTCGTGGTGTTTTATTTCATGGTCCACCTGGTACAGGGAAAACATTATTAGGTATTTATTTAATTTGATTATTTAACTTGTTTTTATATATATACATTTAATTATCATTATAATTGAATTCATAATGTTATTATTTTATTTTTATTTAAAAAAATTAGCACGTGCATTAGCATCTAGTTGCTCAACAGAAAATCAAAAGGTTGCTTTTTTTATGAGAAAAGGTGCTGATTGCTTAACTAAATGGGTAGGTGAATCTGAAAGACAATTAAAATTATTATTTGAGGAAGCTAAAGTATGGCAACCAAGTATCATATTTTTCGATGAAATTGATGGTAAAATATTTTTTGTTATTCATATAAAAATTCATAATTTGTATTAATGGTCATTATATATCATAATTATTGTATTATATATTTAATAATTCATGAATAAATATTTTTTTTTTTTTTTATTTTTTATTTTTTATTTTTTATTTTTTTTTTTTTATTTTATAATATTATATATATATATATATATAATTAAAATGAAATAAATGAAAACATAGGTTTAGCACCTGTAAGATCAAGTAAACAAGATCAAATCCATAGTTCTATTGTGACAACTTTGTTATCATTAATGGATGGTCTTGATAAAAGAGGTATATAGAAAAAAAATAATGATAATAAGCAATCTATTATATTATTTTATCATGTTATATATTTACGAAATATCATTGTAATAAATAAATTAAAGGACAAGTTGTAGTTATTGGAGCTACAAATAGAATTGATTCAATAGATCCAGCTTTAAGAAGACCAGGAAGATTTGATAGAGAGTTTTATTTTCCTCTTCCTAATTTAGAGGGACGAAAAAAAATTATAGAAATTAACACTAAACAATGGAAACCTGCTCTTAAACCAAAAATAATAGAACAATTAGCAAATATTACTAAAGGTTATTGCGGTGCCGACATTAAAGCATTGTGTACTGAAGCTGCTATTCATGCAATGAAAAAGACATATCCACAGATATATGATAGTTCAGATAAACTTCTTATAAATACAGATGATATTATTGTTGAGATTTCAGACTTTTTAAATGCCTTAAAATGTACTTTATTTTTTATTTATATATTATTAATTATTAATTACTAATTATTTATTATTTATTATTTATTATTTATTATTTATTATTTATTATTTATTATTTATTATTTATTATTATTAATTTTTTATATTATTATTAATGATATAAATATAAAAATTATATTTTAATGTTATTTCAATTAAATAATATATAATACTTTGCATATAAATACTTATTTATATTGTTATAATTGTATATTCAATTTTTTTTTTTTTTTTTTTAAATTGAAGCAATCAAACCTTCAACCTTTAGATCGTCAATAGGATTTTCAAGAGAAATTCCAAAAGATTTAATGCCATTATTTCATAGTAATTATTTATCTATTATTGATATATTAGATAATATTATTCCAATTATAACAAAAGAAAGAAAATATGATTGGGAAACAAATGAAAATAGTGATTATAAATCCATAGATAATAATGAATATTTCAATGGTAAATTTTTGATATATGTACAATGTATTAATAAGTAATTATGAATTAAATAATAATCATATTTATTATGCTGTTTTAATTAGTAAATGAATCATTAGATCGATTTGATTCGAGGTTATTATCTTGGAATTCTCTGTCTTCATTAAATTTAAAATGTTATCAAATGTATCGTTTAAGATTATTAATTTGTGGTGAAAAAGGAATGGGTCAAACAAATTATATAGGGCCTGCCATTGTTAATAAACTTGAAAATTGGGGTTTTTTTGTTAAATCATTTGATTTAAATATACTATTAAAAGAGTCCTATCAGGTAATTTATAATTAGAAAAATTTTAAAATATTAAAATTATTATAATAAGATCATAATCAAACATTAATAAATAAATATTATGAATTTTCTTGAAGACAATGGAATCTACTATTATATTGAATTTTCAAGAATTAAGTAGACATTCACCTGTTGCTATTTATATACCAAATATTGATCTTTGGTGGAATTCTGTTTCAGATATAATTAAAAATATATTTATAATGAATTTAGAAGATTTTGAATCAAAATACCCAATTTTCTTTTTAGCTACTTGTAATCAAAGAGCAAAAGACATACCAGATATTATAAGATTATTTAATTTACTACCTAATATAAATTTAAATAATGTGGGTCTAAAAAGAGTATATGAAGTTGTAAAACCTAACAAAGTAATTCTTAATATTCTTTTATGTAAATTATAAATTTAATTTATATAATAATCTATTTGATAAAATAATTAATAATAATAATAATAATAATAATAATAATAATAATATATATATATATAGGATGAAATTAAAGAATTTTTTAAAAGTATTATAGATGAGATTAAAAAAGAACCACCGGTTAATTATATACCCATTAAAAGCAAAATTACAAATAATATTATTGGACTTGAACCAAAAATGATAAATAAGAATCCTCAAAAAAGTAAAAAAGTTTTACCAAAGGCACCTCCACCTCCACCTCGTGAATTTACAAAGGATGAATTAGAAAAAATACATGAGCATGATGAATATGTATTAGCAGAATTAAGAAGAGAACTTCGTACAATGACAAAGGAGTTAAGAAAAAATAAAGAACTAAAAGTTTTCTGCTATCCTGTTGATCTTTCAGAAGCAGAAGATTATTTGGATTGTATTGATCATCCAATGGATTTTTCAACAGTGGATGAAAAAATTGATAATAGAGAATATAATACTCCAAAAGAATGGTATGATGATATTGAACTTATTGTTAAAAATGCGATGACATATAATCAAAATTATGATCCAAATAATATTATAAGAAAGGTAATACGCAAGATATTATTATTATTAATAGAAGTAGTATTTTCTATAGTAAATATTAAAAAATATAAATAAGTTTTAAATATTTATTTTTTTTTTTAATGAATTAATTTTTTAATATCATTTAAAATTTTCATTGATATTATTTTAAATCAATATATATATATATATATATATATATTATTTTATTTTATTTATTAAATTATAATTAATGTAAATTTATAATAAATTAGGCAAAGATTTTGAAAGATAATGTAAAAGTAATGATGCATTTCTTAAATCCTGAATTAGTATGGGAATGTAATCAAGTAATTCGACATAGGAAATTGGAAGAAATTCAATTTAAAAAAAATAAAAATAATGAAATAAATAATAATAATAATAATAATAATAATAATAATAATAATATTAATAATAATACTAATAGCCATAATGGCCATAATAATCGAAATGGTAATACTCGTTATTATAATGAAGAGCCTGTTGTAGAAGGTAAAAATTATTAAATGATGCTATTATATATATTAAATATTTGTTTTATTTATGTAATATATAATATATATATTAAAAATTCAAAGTTAGTAAATATCATTCTCATGCTGGTGCTCCAGGAACAAGACAAAGTAGAAGACTATTAGGTCAAAAGCCTGATCTTGATGTTATATCTTTTGAAAATTTAACAAATATTAAAAAGAATAAACATAATCACAATAATAATAATAACAATAATAATAATAATAATAATGAAAATATTAATAAAAATAATAATCTTAATAATAATATAAGTAATAATGACATAAATGATAATAATATAAGTGATAATAATAATAATAATAATAATAATAATAATGAATCTAATAATATCAATTATACCGAAAGTAATAATAGAATTAATAATATTAATCAATCTAATGAAAACAATAGTAGTAATAATGCCAACCTAAATAAAAATGGTGAAATTAATAATATTGAAAATAATGAGAATGATAATAATAAAATTAATAATTCATCCATTTCTGAACAATTAAACAAAGAAAAAAGTTTTAATATTGACTTTTTAGAAAGTAAAAATATCTTAACTCAAACAACAAAAACGAAAACAACGGTAATAAATGATAATATTCCTATTAATAATGAATCATCAACACCAAAAATTGAAATTGGAATTCATCCTTTGGATACTGAGATTAAGAAAAATGAAATTGATGAACATACTATTATTGATAACAAACTAACGCAAAGTCCAGAATCTCAGTCACAATATCATTTAATGAATGATGATACTATGGTTGAAGAATTTCATAATAATGGAGAAGATCAAATTGAAGGTAAAAAAATTATTGTTATTTGTAAAAATAAATTAATAATATAATAATTTAATAACAATAATAACAATAATATAATGATAATAGTATTAATAATAATGATAATATAAATAGTAATAATAATAATAATAGTATTAATAATAAATATTAATAAAAATATAATAATAATATAATAATAAATAAATAAATAATTAATTAATTAAATAATTAAATAAATAAAAATTAATTAAATTAGTTATTAATTGTTATAGTTATTATTATTATTTAATACATTTAAACAATTATAATAATATATAATTTAGGTGAAAATACTAAGCCTGAATTAGAATTAGATCATGAAATGTTGGATAAACTTGAAAATAACATTATAGAAATATCTCAAAATCTTACTATTGAAATGATTCAATTTTTATCATCAGAATTAACACATTTAGTCATGATAAAAAGAAATGAGTGGAATAGAAATACAATTATTGAGGTAAAAAAAAGAAAATTAATAATAAATATATAATTATATAAAAAAGTTTATGCAAATATTTATTAAACTTTCTAATAATTATATATATATATTTTTAATTTAAAAATAAAATCATCAAAGGATGCACTTAAAATCATAAAACAATTTGAACACCAGTATACATACTAAATTATAATATATATGTATATATTTATGAAATCAATTTTTTTTTTTTTTCCAAATGAGAACTACCATAATATTATTAACAAAAATATATATATATTCAATATATATATAAATTATTTATAATTGCAATATATCATACAATACCATTAAATTTTAATTTTAAATTCTATCTTATTATAATATATATGATTATATATACAAGATTATTTATTTTAAGAATCTATTATTTCACTTTTGAAAAATATTTACAAAGCAAATAATATTAAATAAAAATATATATTTTTTTATTTAAACAAATACAAAAAAAATTTTTATTGTTATTTTACATTTAATTATTAAAATTTAAATTTTTTTTTTTTTTTTTTTTTTTTTTTTTTCTTAAAAATAATAATAATAAAAATAATATTTATATATTATTTTCATATAATTAAAAGTTTTATATTTATATAAATTTCCCATTTTTTATATATTATAAATAATTTATTATTTTTTAAATATTAATTATTACATTTAACAATGACTCCTTGCACCTCCTTTTCTATTAAATACTAGGCTATACCAAAAAATTATTAAAGTACAATGATAAATTTTTTTTTGAAAGGTTATAAGTCTATTTATTTAATAAATATATTACTATTTCATTATATCCTAAATATTGACTTAAATTGAGTGAATGAGTTGTTAGCATTATTACTTTTTTGGCATTAACATAAGGTCCTTTTTTCTATTAAATATCTTATTGTAATGTATTTTTATTATTAGAATGACAGACTATACTTTTGTAAACTCCATTTTATATAGAATATTTTATAATTATATATTATTATTATTATTATAATAATAATTTTAATTTTAATCGTAAAGTTAATATTACTAACCAATTAAATTTTGATCTCTATACAAATAAAATAATATTTTTGATATTTAATTATTTATATTTTTTACATAACCTGAATTATATTTTAAAATATATAAAAACAAGAAATATATACATGAAAAGTAAATATAAGTATATATTACCAAAAGTGTTCCTTCTTGGTGGGACTTTAGTTTTAAATGTACTACATTTCGATAGTGGGGAACAGAGACAATTAAATGAACTACTTTTCAAAGGTTCATCTGAGTCACCTGTTCCAAAAATTGTGGGGCTTGGAGGAATTCTTAACAAGGGCAATACCTATTATAAGTAGTTCGTTTGAGTTATTATTTGATAGGTATTCCAAATTACCAAACTTAACCAAGAGCGTCGACATCGTACTGATAAGGCATAATGATAATACAGGATCAACATCTATTTCTACGAAGGGTGAATCTCGCCTAGTAGTTCAATAAATGATGAATCCGGGGAGAGTTTAGTGGACACCACACTATCTATTTTAAAGATGTTACTTCTTTGGTTTTATTTCTTTTTTATTTGTTAGGAAGGGAAATATTTCCGCATAGTACAACTTGCCGAAATACATATTATTTTTGAGCTTTTTTATTTTTTATTTTTTAACTTTTATTTTTTTTAATTTAAAATGTACTTTTCACCTACATGTATTTTTTTATAATAAAATTAATAAAGTTATGGAAGTGTATTCTCTTCCCTGTCTTAAAAAAAAAAAAAATATTACCAAAAGTAATGAAATTATCTTTATGGTCCTTTTGAAAAAAAAAAAAAAAAAAAAAAAAAAAAAAAAAAAAATATATATATATATATATATATATATAAAATATAAATAAAATTTAAAAATAAAAATTCAATAAAAACTAATTATAAATATATATTATATTACATAAATATAAACATTTTATGTCATTGTTTAAATATTATTATTATTTTGTCCAAAAATATTCAATTTAAAAAAAAGAAATTACATTAATTTATAGTCTCATTTTTCACATGCAATATAAAAAGTAGTTATTTTAATTATTATTTTAATTTTTTTTTTTTTTTTTTTTTTTTAATTATGAACTGTATAAATTAATTATATATTCAATGAATAAATTAAAAAATATTAATGATTTCAATATAAAAATGCCAATGTAAAAGATTTTTCAAAAAGTATTTTAAATCAATTGTTAATAATTAAATAGCAACTTGCATTTTTATTGTTATTAAATTTAATCAAAAATTACTGTTAATTGTATATAAAAAAGTCATTAGAAACTAACAAAAACTAATACTACAAACAATTTATTAGTTATTAAATTGTTACTTATTATTATAAAAATAACCCAAAACATATTTTTTTGTTTAATGACTGTCTTAAGATAGTTACTATAGCCAAGGAAGCTAAAAGACAAATATTTGAATATAATTTTGAAAATATTATTTACTGGAAAATTATAAATTAGAAAGAAAGGAAGAAAAAATAAAAGGGAATGAATTAAATATATATGTATCCTCAATCAAAAGAAACTTGATTCTCACTATAAATTATAAGACTTTTTATCAAAATAATAAATTTTATATTAATAATAGTGTATATATATATATATCAAAATAATAATGATGGAATTATAGTATTATAACATTTATAACATTTATAACATTTATAACATTTATAACATTTATAACATTTATAACATTTATAACATTTATTTGTATAAATGATATAAAAGAACAATAAAGTATCTTATTTTACACCGAAAAAATTTTTCATGATCAAAAAATAAAATTATAAAAAAATTTTTTTAATATTTAAATAATATCTTTAAACTTTAAATACTTTAAATTAAAAATTGAAATAAAAAAAATTTAAAAAAATATATACATTAAAATATTAATTTTTTTATTTATTATTTTTCAATACCAAATTTTAAAATATACAAAACCTTAATTCAAAAACTATTATTTTTTAAATATAAAATTTTGTTAAAAATTAAATTTAAAGGATTTTAATTTATTTTATATCCAATCAATATTCTCTTTATAATTTATTATTATTATGAAATTATTATCAAATATTATAAAATTTTTTGATTCTTTTTTTTTTTTAATTATTTTTTTAGTGGTTTTATATTAAAATCTTAGTAATATTACATATATATATATATATATATATTTTTTTTTTTGGAATAAAATAAATTTAAAAAAAAAAAAAAAAAAATGACGATTTCAGAAGTAAAAAGTGAAGAAATGAAAAAGAAAACATTGGATTTTGAAAATAAAGTAATAATTAATTCAATGAAAGAATAAATAAATTATAATAATTTGCATATGCAAATATATTAATAATAATATAATTAATATAAAAATAAAAATTTCGAAATTATAAAATTGTTATTATAATAAAGGTAATACTTGCACCAATGGTAAGAATTGGTTCATTTCCAATGAGATATATGTCACTTAAATATGGGGCAGGTAAACTATAAATATATATATCAAATCAAACTATAACAATATAAATATATACATTATAAAATAAAAACATATTTATAATATTTAATACCTTTTTAATATATTATTGAACAATAAAAAATGATAGACTATGTTTGCACTTGCGAAATTGTTGACAAAAGATTAATTAAATCAACAAGAATTATTAATAGTAAATAAAAAATGTTATATAATAAATTAAAAAGAAATTCAAATTTTAATTATAAATTATAAATTATAAAATTGAACTTTGAAATTTATAATTTACACATTTATTTAACTATATAAATATATATAAAAAAAGAAAAATTGGGAACTATAGATTACATGAATAAAGATAGAATTGAATTTAGAACAACAGATTATGAAAAGGGTAGAGTTATATTACAATTGGGAACTTGTGACCCAGATTTAGCTTTACAAGCTGCCAAACATGTGTAAATATTTATTTTAATGAAAAATTCAAAGATTGTAGAAAATTATAAAAAATCATATTGTATATATATATTACGGTTATCATATCATTATTATTGTTATTTCCTTTATATATAAATATTAGTAAATATTTATAATAATAATAATAATAATATAATTATTACTATTATTATTATTATTAATAGAGAACAAGATGTTGCAGCAATTGATGTTAATTGTGGTTGTCCAAAAAGATTTTCAGTTATTGGTGGTATGGGTGCAGCACTTTTAGCTCATCCAGATAAAATTATTAATGTAAATATAATAATTTTTATTCAAAAAAATATTCAAAAAATATATATATATTTAAAATATAATACTTTCAATATTAAGTGTATTTCATATATTTTTTTAAAATAAATACTTTCAATGTTAAATCAATTATAATATATTTAAAGATCTTAAATAAATTAGTAAAAAATTTATCAGTACCAGTAACATGTAAAATTAGACTTTTAAATACTTATGAAGAAACAATAGAATTAGTAAAAAGAATAGAAGCTACTGGAGTAGCTGCAATAACAGTTCATTGCAGGTATAATTTATAAATATATTAAAATTACATAAACAATTATTTAAATATATTAAATTATAAAAATGATTGCAAAATTATATAAAATTCATAGACGCAAAAAAGAACAAGAAAAAGATCCAGGTCATTGGGATGTTTTTAAATTAATTAGAGATGCTGTTAAAATTCCTGTAATTGCGAATGGAGATATATTTTGTTATGAAGATATGGAAAAAATAAAAAAGATGTCAAGTAATAATAAATAAATAAATAAATAAATAAATAATAAATATAATAATTAAAAAAAAAAATTTTTTTTTTCTTTTTCAATAACATTATATGCTATATTTATAATATTTAATTTAGATATTAATTCATTTATGATTGCAAGAGCTGCACAAAATAACCCATCAATATTTAGAAAGGAAGGTATATTACCAAAATTAGATATGGTAAAAGAATATGGAAGATTATGTGCTAGATATGATATGCCATATCAAAATGCAAAATATTCCTTACTTTGTATATGGCATGATCATCAAGATAAAATAGGATATTCTCTTGTAAAATCAAAAAGTGTACATGATATATGGTAATATGAATAATAATTAAATATATATATATTTAAACGCTAAAGATTAGAAAATTAATAAATTAATTATTTATTATTATTATTATTATAAATACCATCATAATTATTATTATTATTATTATTATTATTATTATTATTATTATTATTATTATTATTATTATTAATTTTTTAAATTATACAGTAAAAGTGTGGGTGAAGAAGAATATTATTATCAAGTATTAAAAGAAAGAAATGAAAAAGATGTTGAATTAGATGAAGAAAGTAGAGCAAAACAGGAAGAAATATATGCTGACCAATGCCCATATATACCACGTGCACCATATATTCCTAAAAATTTAAAACATACGCTAGACGGTGAAGATAAAAATGATAATAAAGACAAAGAAAACAAAGATGAAAATATAAATGAAAATAATAAGAACGACGGAAATATTAAAGATAAAAATAAAATAGTTGAAAATGAAAATAGAAGTAATAATGATAATGATAATAATACAGTAAAAACAATAGATAGTTCAAATGTAATAGAAGAAAGTAAAACCAAAAAAATTAAATTAAATTAAAAGAAAAGAATTATTTTAATATTATTATATTAATTCTAAAAATATTAATAATAATTTCATAACAAATTAAAAATAATAAATAATACAGTTTCGTACAAAAAATAAAATAATAATAATAAAATAATAAATAAATAAATTAATATATCAAATATTAAAATTAATTTATAGATATATATAATAATAAAATATTAAATTATGAAAATTATAATTTGTTTATTTATTTATTTTTTATTTATTTATTTGTTTGTTTATTTATTTATTTATTTATTTTTATTTATTTATTTATATTTATTTATTTATTTATTGTTTATTTATATTTATTTATTTATTATTTATTTATATTTATTTATTTATTATTTATTTATTTATTATTTATTTATTTATTATTTATTTATTTATTATTTATATATATTTATTTATTTCTTATATTATATTATTATTTATATGTATATTTTTATTTATTTTTTTAGTAATAAAAGTTTAAAATATAAAATAATAATTATTTTATTTATTAGAGTAAGTTAAATTAGTATTAAAATATTTTAATATAATAAACAAACCGATGTAACATTAAAAAAATAAAAATAGTTATTAAAAAAAATAAAATTCCAAAAATATAATTTATTTGTTTATTTATTATATGTTTTTTTATTTATTTATTTATTTATATTTTTATTTATCTTATTAGTAATAAAAGTTTTTAAATTAATAAAATAATAATAATTATTTTATTTATTTGAATAAGTTAATTAAAATATTGTAATAAAATATACAACTGATGTAACATTATTTTTGATGATAATAATATGATGATAATATTAATATATAAAAGTATAAAATTAATTATATCTATATAAATATATATATTTTTAAAAAAAATTATTGATAAAGTTTTTAATATATATAAAAAATTCAATAATAATTATGTGAATAATATTAAAAAAAAAAAAAGTATTATCTTTAAAAGTTTAAAAAAATGTCTGTTTTTAGTTAAGCAGATAAGTTATAATAAATTTATATATTATTTTTTCTATTTTTAGCCATTATATGACATAAAATGATGTATAGAATTTTTTTTATCTTTTTATCTTTCTTTTATATATTTATATATATATATAAAACTTATATAGAAAATAAATTTATTTTTATAATATATATATATTTACTTATTTATTAATAATTAATTTTTAATATATCCATTAATAAAAATAAAATTGATTAAAAATTATAATATATCCATTTTTTTTTTTTTTTTTTTTTTTTTTTATAAAAAATTATATATATATATATATATTTAAATCAGAAAATTATTTAAATTTCTTATTAATTGATAATTATTTATAATTATGCTTAACTATTTTTTTATTATTTTCATTTTTTACTTTTTATTTTCATTTTTTTTATAATTTTTTATTTTTTTTTTTATTTTTATTATTTTTTTTTTTTTTTTTATTTGATTATTATTATTATTTTTATTATTATTATTTTTTTTTTTTTGATTATTATTATTATTATTATTTTTTTTTTTTTTTTTTTTGATTATTATTGTTAACAATTTTTATTTTTTATTTTTTTGTAATTATTATTATTTGATTCATTTTTTATTGATACTATACTGATGCTTTTTTAATGTTTTCTTAACTGCATTATATAAATTTATATAAGATTAAAATTTTATATTTCAATTATCTTATATTAAGTGTTTAATAAATTTTTCCAAATTCATATTACTTATTTATCTTTAAAATAAATTTTTGATTCTTTGTTCTAATGTTTACTTTTATTAATTGATTCCTGTGATCTATTGTTTTTTAATTTTTTCATCATTATCTTCATGATCTTTATTTATAATTAATTTGTTTCCTTTTTTATCTTTATAAATTTGTTCCAAATGCTTTTCTAATTCTAAATTTAATTTTGCGGTCTTCTGTGTTGATAATCTAATTATTGATTTCTTTTTTATTATATTATCTTTATCATCTCCTAAAGAACTATTCTCATCATCTATCTGTGTTGATAAATAATCTTTTTTTTTTTTAAAAAAAAAAAAAAAAAAAATTAAAAATATATATATATATTTATAAATATATAATAAATAGGAAATATTTAAAAATAATAATAATAATAATAATTAATTTACTTATATAATATTTAAACAAATATTCAATAAATAATATGCATAAAATATATATATATGCATTTTTTTTTTTTTTTTTTTTTTTTTAAGTTATATTTCTACTTACCATTTAATGAAGACTCTATATCATTTTCAAATCCATCCATTAAAAACTGCTCTTGAAATATTCTCATAGATGAATTAGAAACTTTTTGTGATAATTCTTTACCTTTTTTCTTTGGATGGTTACTTTCAGAATTATTGTTTTGATTCGCAAGTGTTTTTTCAGAAAAATCATCAATTCCACTAGGTTCTCTATATATTTGATCTTTTTTATTTTCACTCAATTTTTCATAAATATCATTTTTTGGTATATTAAATTCTATTTCATATCCAATATTTTCATGATTTGAACTAATAATTTTTATATTTTTTTCATTATTAAAATTTAACGGATTTTGATTTTTATTCATATGATCTAATATCAACTTATCTTCTTCTTTTGATATTGATGATGTATTATGTTGATTTGTTATAGGACTGGAAATTAAAGATTTTATGTCAGAATGTGACAAATTTAAATCATCTATTTTTTTAGATTTATTTGGTCTACTTAATAATTGCTTTAATCGATTACTACTAGAGCTATTCTTAATTTTTATCTTACTTTTGTCTTTATTATCTTTCTTTTTATTTTCTTTTGAACTTCTTTCAGATTCATCATCATCTTTTATTAATTCATAATATTCTTCAGAAACCTTTTTCATTAGTTGTATTGATTCTATATTCAATGATTTAAGATATTCCGATTCTTTTCCTTCTTTTATTCTATTAAGTTCCAAATTCTTTCTTTCATTAATTTTGTTTCCCTTTTCAACTAAAGATAAATCAAAACTGTCTCTATTTCTTTTATATCCTTCTTCATGAGAATCTTGAGTCTTATATTCATAATCGTCTTTATCAAATTTAAAATAATTATTTTCATTTCTTGAAGCAGAGTTATTACATTCAGTATCTTCATCTAGTTCTTCACAATCATCATTATTTTCTTCTGTTATTTTGAAATCAAAATTTAAGGAATTATTATTATCACTTTGTTCTAATTCATTTTTCTTTTCTTTATCATCATTTGATGTCATAGAAATATCTATTATGTCATTTTTATTAATTTCTAAATTATTAATTGGAAAAACCATTTTATCTGTAGTACTTACCATTACATCAATATCATTTTTATTTGAATTATTTTTAAGAATTACTACTTCATTATCTTTAATTTCACCTTGTAATTGATTCTGAATCTCATGAAATGAAGAATTAATTAATTCCTTTCCAAGTTCTTCCTCATCAATACTCTCCTCTTCATATTCAATTGGACCAAAAAGCCATTCATATTGTTCAATTAAAATTTCAACTGCTTTACATTGGAATGGCATTCTTGTAATTATCATAATCTCATTTTCCTTAGAATTAGGGGGTGATTTTAATAATGTAGGACCAAAAATAATGGCTAAATTACTAATAGTCATTTTATTTTGTTCTGAGAAAGTTGATACCTTGAATAAATGTTCGAATAAAAAGTTTAATGTAGCAAAATTCATTGGTGGAAGCGCATGCACTAAATCTTGGAATGAAATCATTCTAGTTGTATAATCTTTAATTTGAGAAGCTTTAATTAAATCATCATACATATGATAAGGCCATAAAGGTTCATTGTTTGGTGGAATACCATTTCTTAACCACAATTTAATGCATCCCGTAACAACATGAATATCATTATCATATAAATATTTTGAATCTTTATAAAGATTTGATGATGGTGGTGGTATATTTGATGAAGATTTAAATGTTTTTCGAGAGGATGACTTTTGTGGTTCACTACCGGGAGGAAGAAGTTGTATTTTATCAGGTTCATGATTGAATAGTTTTAATAAATTTTGAACGTTAGAAGAATTACCAGAAATACGATATAGTCCTTCAGTTTCTAAACCATATTCTTCAATTAATTTAATACATTTCATTAATATAGCTGGTACTTCCGGAAGAGAATCTTTTTGACTAGCAAATGGAATAGATGCTTGGGTTGAAACTGTATTATTTGTACTATTAGTACAAATAGAAGCTCGATTAGAACTAACAACTCTCCTTCTAACAGAAGTATGTGAAGAACATGTAGGAGTTCTCTTTATCAAAATTTCAGTATTAGTATCTCCTTTTTTAAAGTCAGAAAAAAGATTATTCTTTTTATTTTGAGAATTTAAAGACTTTGTTGGAAGTTTAGACAACGCTATTTGATACCATCCTTTTTTAAATTTTTCTTTCCTTGATGTTGATTTTGGTGAATTTAAAGAATTTATTTCATCATCTGTAAGAGGTTTTGGAGAAGATATCTTTAATTTATTTATGTTTAATTTCTCTAACTTTTCTTGATGTTTTTTCTCTTGTTTTTCTAATTTTTCTTCATTTTTCTTTTCCTTTTTTTCTCGTTTCGCCTCTTTCTTGCTTTTTTTCTTAAGTGCTTCCTTTTCTTTAAGTTGCTTTTTCTCCATTTCTTTTGATAATTTTTTGTTTAATTCATTAACTTCCTTTTCTTTCCTATATTTTCCTCCATCGAAAATAATATTATCCTTTAGTGAAGTTCTTCTTGGGGATAGTTGATTTTCAAATACATTTTCTTTATTCGGTTTGGTTGGTTTTTCATGAATTTTTTCTTTAATTTTTGTAAATGAACTCTTTTTCATATTACTATCTTTTACTACAGATTGCATTTTATAATCGTCCTTTAATTCGTTATTATACATATCCATATAAGGTGGTGCACTTAATGGTCCTTGATTAATACTAGATTTAGACTGACCCTTATCTAAAGTCATAACAATAAGATGTTGTTTCAAGCTTTCCCTTCTTGGATACTTTATATGCTCTTTTCCTTGTTTTGCTTTTGGCATAAATAATGGTTGTTTCTGTATTGGGGTTGACAATACTAAATTACTATTGCTATTGTTACTACAATCTTCATTACTATTACTTCTTAATGATGAAATACTTTGAACAGGAGAAGGTATATTTTCATAGGTTTTCAATGGTGATCCTGAATTCTCTATATTCATTTTTAGCTTCAATTGATTTCTTTTATTCTTAATAAATGTATTTGTTTTTCTTGATGGAATCAAATTATTTACATCTACATACAAATTATCTGATTTCGAATTATTTTGTGAAGCTTTTAATTCATTATTTTCTTTGATTCGCTTTATAGATTTTTGAGGTTTTTGAGGTGGAATAATACTACTATTACTATTATTATTTTGTGAAGTCATGCCTTTATATACAGAGCTACTATTTTTAATACTATCATTTGTAAATGAATTAATACTTTTAGACTTATTACCATCAAAGTTAATCATTTTTGTACTGCTACTATTACTATTTGGAGAATTTACATTATTATTTACAATTTCAGAAGATAACATGGATGATGCTTCTATAATTATATATATATATTTAAAAATATTATATTATTAATAATTTTTAATTATTATTATTTTAAAAATTATAATTCAATTGTATAAATACAATTTAACAATAATGAAATTACTATATATATAATAAAATTAATAATTATTTAATTAAAATTTTAATTTATATATCTTTATAAAAAAAAAATAATATTTTAATATTAATAAAAAATAAAAAGAAAAAAATTGTAAAATATTATAAAATATGATATATATCATTGTTTTTTTCTTAAAAAAAATAAATAAATAAATAAATAAAAATATAAATAAAACAAACTATGAAAACTTAATTTATACCCTCATATATCATGGAAGGTGTTTTAGGAAGAATTACTGAAGTACTACCTTCTCCTAATTCTTTATCCTTGGTTTTTACAACCTCAAATGAATAAAATTCTCTGTCATTTGCTAAAGGCTCTTTACCAAAAGATTCTTCTGATATTGCATTTAATTTTGATTGTTTACTCTTAACCGAATCTTGGGAAATAAGAGTAGTTAATGATGATGAAGAAGATAGATCATTATGGAATGTAACTTTTAAGCCATCACTAGGTTTTATCTCACTAATATCTGTAACCAATGGATAAGGACTTGAACTCTTTTCAGTACCACTCATACCTTCTTCTATTGGTAACACTATTCTATCATCATCCAATGAACGAGTACTTGGACTAGATATAAATGGCGAAGTTCTTGTTATTTCTAATGTCTTATAGTTATATGGAAGCGAATGACTAATAAATGATTGATTAAATTCATTATGCTTAGACTTTCGATTAATTTCAATTCCTGATTCTTCTTTAATAGTACTTGGTTCATTAAGAGATATTGTTGAATTGATTAGAGGAATTTGATTATTTTCGGTGAAAGATTCTAATGCAAAAGAAGTGCTATTACCTTCATAGAAAGTTGGGGCAATATCAGAAAAAAAGCTACGATTTGATGTTGCACTATTAATTTCTTGCTTAATATTTGATGACAAATTTTGATGTGTATTAATTGTAGTTATTGAAGGAATACTATGTACTGAACTTGGAAGAATTGTACTATTCATACCATCTAAGTTCTTAATATTTATAGAAGAATTACTTGTTCCACCATAAGAAACGCTTTTTGGTATAAAATTATTATAATTAATATTTTGACGTTCTTCATTCCATAATATTTGTGGTGAAACATCTTCATGCGAAAAACGACCATAACCCAAAGATGAATAATTTATACTTGGATTCTCAAGAACACTACTACTTTGTTGAATATGTCTACTCCAATCATTAATTTCATTTTCAATTAAATGATTTTCTCGTTCACATGATTCTGTTAATACAGGTGTTTTACTGCCATTATTTGAAGCCAATATGGAAAAATTTGATGGAATTTGACTAGAAGTAAGAACAGGTGAACCTTGATTTTGAGATTGTCTTTGACGAATTAACGGAGAAGAAATATAATATGCATCACTATTAATTGACTCTTGCTTAGGAGTTCTTAGCGAAGATGAAACAATTTTAGACACAGACGACGTCTTTGGCGTGTTCGTAATGCCTAAACCAATATTTGTAACTTGAAAAAGTACCTGGCATGCACTTGAAAAATCTTTATCTTGATTAACGTATGTTAATAATAACAATGGTATTTCATTTGAAATTATACCATTTATGCTACTTGATCTTTCATTATAAGTAAGTTGCTCAACAACTGAATAATTTAATGGAATATAATGTACTAAAACACGTTGAGCTCTTAGTACATCCAATGGTCCATTTACATCATCTAAAGTCATTATAGGTTTTCCTACAATTTTTCCATGATATTTTTGTTTCTGAATAGATGAATGTTTTGAATAGTTAATATGATTATTATGACTTTTTCCACCATAATTGGAAGAATTTCCATTTAATGGAGTAGTAGGTGGTAAAGAAGACATGGTATTACTTTCATTTATATTATATAGTTGAGGCGAGCTTATATTATTTTTATATTTATTATTAACTGAATCATTTAAATATGGTGAATTTGCAGAAGGAATATAATTACTGTTTGATGATCTCCTGTTTGGTGATGATAATTCATTTATTTTCTTTGAATTAGTACTTTCCTGTAAACTTCTATTTTGTCCATTATTCATAGAATTTTCATTTGAAACTGAATTTTCAATATCAGATTGTAAATAAGAAGTCTTATTTCTACTATAATCATTTATATTGTCAATAGCAGGTGACGTATGTAATTCATGAATTTTAGATTTTCTCTTCATTTTATATCCATTTGAAGAATCAATACTTGTTTGACGGCCAATCATACTTAATGATGGACTTACTGAAGAAGAAGTACTTCTATTATGATTAAATTTGTTTGAAGTACTAAGATTTGACAATGAATCAACCCTATTAGGAGATGACATAATTTTTTGTTCGGTAATAAGATTTGACAATGAATCAACCCTATTAGGAGATGATAATATTTTTTGTTCTGAATTTTCGCCTATCACTGAAATACTTGAAGTAGATGAAGTAGATATCGTTGATGTCGTTTTAGTAGTTGTAACAGATGTTGTCACCATGTTTTGCTGCGTTGAAATTTTCGATATTTCAGAATTTAAAGTCTTTCCATCTTCTAAAGGTTTTTTTATATCAATATAATCATTTACAATCTGACTAGTAACATTAGTTGTAATAATTCTTGTTTCGAAAGTTTCAGATGTAGTATTAATCAAAGAGGTTTCAATATCATTTATTTCTTTTGGGCTATTAATTTGTGTAATACCTGAAGATGAAATAATAGATGATGAAATTCCATCTTCAGTTATCATTTGAGGAGGTATTATTGAATCCATTTCAGACATACCATCTTTAATCATCTCTGTTTCACTCTCAGTATATGCATTTTTCATTGTAGAAATAGAATTACTTGATTCAGAATGACCTTTCATGTTCATTTGTGGATAAGAGTTTGACTTTGAATTATTATTAGTAAGCACTGTTGGTACAATAAGTGGTGCATAATCTATATCATTTGAAGAATTTAAACTGTTCGGAGTTAATTGACTAGTTGAACTATTTTTAAATGCTGAAAAATTAGTATTTAAAGGAGAAGGATATGGTGAACTAAAACTTGGTGAACTTAATCCTGGTGAAGAGCTATTATTAATACTTTGACGATTAGAAAATGATGTTGAATATATTGGATGTGGTGGTAAGCCTGATTGCATAACAGGTGAATTTAAATTTACTTCAGTATTCGAATTTAAAGATGTATTAGAATCTATAGAACTTTTACCACCATAACTATATTTTTTATAATTAGCTGATGTAATATTAGCAAATGTAAAAGATCTAGAAACAGATGAAGAACTATTTTTATTATTAGTATCACGAGGATGAATATTCTGTGATGCTAAAAGTTGTTGTTGTAATGTTCGTTTACTTTGATTATTATCTTGAACTGATTTTGATTTTTGTTTTTGAGTGGGATTTATATTATTTTTTTGCTCAGATGTTATTTTATCTGCTAATTTCTGTTGATGTTGTTGGTCATTATCACTTGATTGATGTTTGTCATGGATTTTAGATTTATAAAGCACGTTATTATCATTAATATTATTTTTACTATTATTGTTTGTTACATTATTATTACGATTGCTGTTATTGTTATTATTACTTGATGTATGGCCATGACTAGAATTTTTTTTATTTCTTCCAAATGAAATAATCCTTTCAACAAAAACATTACGAATATTTTCTAATGTTCCTGGTTTACCTTTATATTTATTATGTGAATCCTTTTTCCAATAAGGATCATTATTATAAAGACGGTAAAAGAATAAATACTGTCCTCGAAGTTCAGCATAGTACAAAATCCAATCCCAATCTTTTGAATTTTTTAACTCCGAAGCACCAGAGTTAGAATTTGTAGATGGATAAGGAAAATCATTTGAATGACGATTACTATCATGGCTCTGACTTTTTTTATGTTTTCCTTTTCTTTTACCTTGATTAGAATTTTTTGATTCCTTATCATCTGTCACTATTGGAATCTCGGATTTTACTTTTTTATCTTGATTATTTGTATTTGTCATATTTTTATAAACTCCATTTGAATAAATCATTTTTCGTAAAATAAAACCAGATTTTTCTACTGGCCAACCTTTACTAATTGATGCAATTGTTTCAGAAATTTCTTGATCTTCAATAAATTCATTTAACTTTAGATATGGTAAAATTATTGAGGAAGCTTTTTTATTATAATATTCAATACTATTTTCAGAAAATTTTTTACTAATATATGAATTTTCTTCATAAAGAGACAAATTTTGTAAACCTTGCACAAGATTTTCACTGGAAGAATTTTTTAAATATGAACCTAATAATTCTAACGAATTTACCGATAACTCTAACAATGTATCCTCATTATTTGTTATCCCATTGGTTACATTTGAACTAATAGTTGTTGTACTCCCTTGTTTACTTAATCTAACTTTAGATTGATTATTTAACGATACATCACTATTGATACTATTATTAGATAAATCATTAATATCTTTTGAAAAATCCATTATTGCAGGACTCTTATTAATAGATGATTCATTATTACTAAGGTAACTTAATCTAGACTCTTTATTTATAAAATTATCATCAGAATTATTTATTAAATTCTGACTAATTTTATATTTTTTTCCATTTTCATCATTAATTTTTATTGTTGATGACGATTTTTCCATAATTACAGTATTATTATTTGAATATGATGACGACACACTTGAACAATTAGATTCTTTTTGAGAATTCAAATTTATATTTTCCTTTTTTAAATTTTTATTTAATAGTGCATTTTCCTCTGTATTTCCATTATTAGATATATTTTTATTCATATCCAGAGAAAATGATAATATTTCCTTTGATATTGAAGAATTAAAAATATCATTTTCATTAAATTGCTTATCATTTGAATATCCATTTAAATTATCTTTTGATTTTTCTATATCTAATGAGTTATTATTAATTGAAGAAGAAAGAAGACTTGAATGTCGTTTGTTTTTCACGTCTATTTGACTTTGCATATTAGGATAGATAGAGTGACCTAATTGATTTTGTAATAAATATTAAACAAATCTTCAATAATAAATTGAAAAAAATTTACTAATATTTCTATGAAGTATCTTAAATCACTAATAAAATAGGCGATAGCAATAAACTTTATAAATAAACAATAGTGATATTTATTAAATTTTTAATATTAAATTTTGGGTATATAAAATTAATTTATTTCCATCACTATTTATAGAAAATATCCTATTTTCTTTATCTGTCTTAAAAATTTGTCTATATTTAAATATAATAGCAAATATAATTAGATTTATTACTAAAATATTTATTACTTTAAACTTTTATATTCTTTATATAAAAATTATTAATTTTATTAAATATTAAAAAATATTTTTTAATATTAAATATGCTCTATATCGTATTAGAGTTAAATTTTCAATATAGTTATTATCGTAACGTAAAAAATATATATATTTTCTTTTTTTTAAATAAGAATTATTGTAAATTATTAATATTGATTTTGAAGTATTTTAATTATTTATATTAAATTATTGATGTTTAGATATTTTTATATCTTATGAATTATTTTTTCTTTAAAAGAAATAAAATTACTCATTCTTAAATAAATTAAGTTTATATTTTGATTTATTAATATTTATTTTTAATTTTTTTTTTTTTTTAATTCAATCAATAATAAATATTTAATAAATAATAATATTGAATAAAATATATTTTCAAATTATTTAAATAATATTGGTATTAATAATAAAAGAATTCTTTTGATATATATATAATTTTGAAATAATAAAAAAAAATATTATAAATAAAATTTATATATTAGTATAAAATTTTTTTTATGGATTTTTTTAATTATTTAAAGGAAAATATATAATTTTTAATTTGAATTTTAAATTGTGAGATAACAAATTTTCTATTTAACATTTAATATTTTAATAAATTAATTTTATTTTAAAAATAATACGTTAAAAGATTATTAAAATGAAAAAATAAACGTACATATTTTTATCTATTTTTAAATTTAATTTCATAAAAAAATGAACCTTATGTTATTATTTAGTTCTAGATTTATCTTAAAAAATTTGTTTTGATTTATAAATATATTTATAAATAAAAAATATAATTTCTATAATTTCACTATTTTTACCTTATAAATACTGATTTAAAGAATTTAATATGAAATAAAATTAATTTTTTTGTTTAATAAATTAAAATTAAATATGAAAAAAAATAAAAAAAATATATATATAAATTATTTTATTTAAGTTTTTTTAATTTCTGTTGAAAAAAATAATATAAATTATGTTTTATAAAATTTTTTAATTTTATTACTACTGTTAATTTAATTCATTCTTTTTCTATTTAATTGCTATATTTCAAATATTTATTTAATAATTATAATATATATAGTTTATTTTTTTTTTCATTTTTGCTTTGATTTTGGTTCCTTGTCTTTTCTACTTCAATTATTTTAATATAATTATAAAAAGAAAACTACTTAATCTTCTGCATAATTAACAATAGTAATAAAATATAAAAAAAAATATTGAATAGAAAATATATTAAATAATTCTCTTTTTAAAATGTTTATAATTTTAAATATATATAAAATTTAATGAAATATTATTCGCTCTAAGCTATATTATAAAAGCAAAAAATAGTACTCCAAAAAAAAAAAACCAAATAAAAACATGATTTACTTTTATTTATTATTTATTATTATTTATTTATTATTTATTATTTATTATTTATTTATTGTAATTATTATTTATTATTATTATTAATATTATTTATTACTAATTATTACTGTTTATTATTATTTATTATATATTTCTCATTATAAAAAAAATAATATTATTTTCTTATTAATATAATTAGTTAAAGGATTAGAATTGATTATTTATTATATATAATTGGTTTAGATTTTGAGATTTTGATTAAATCATATAAATATAATATATATTATATACATTAATATATTACTATATTTGATTATATTTAATATAAATATTATTAATAAAGTTTAATATTATATTTTTCATATATATTAATAAAGTAGAAATATTACAAAGTATAAATTGAATAATTATTTACATATATATATATAAAGCCCAATATATATAGAAATAAATTATACCTATTTCAATTTTTTAAACAATTCTATTTTTTTTAAAAGATTAAAAAGGAAATAATCTATCAATATATAATAGGTATTGAATTTTCAATATATTAGTTTATTATATGTTAAACATTTTTATTCATGGTTTAAATATAATAAAATACTCAATACATAATTTACTTTTTTCATATAGAATAAACTTATATAATAAAGTAATACAATAATAAATACTAAAATAAATAAATAAGTAAATAAATAAATTAAATATTTATTAATAATTCAAATAAATGGCAATTCAATTTATAGAAATATATTATTTAATTTATTACAATTTATTAATATATATTGAATAATACTTTTAATAAATTAAAATTTTAATATATTTATTATCATATATTCAAACAATAAAACCAATAATATATAATGTATTACAGGTACAATGTAATATATAACATAATAAATTCTTTTAATGTATACATTTATACAGAATATATGTAATAATTGGATAATATAAAAAATTTTTACAAAAAAATATTCATAAATTAAAATATTCTTTAACTATTGAATGAATTTCTGAACATTTAAAGTTTTTCTGAACATTTGAAGTTTTATATTACTATATTAATTTTATCTATCTTAGCACAAAATTTCTTAATAATGATTGATATTAAATTAATAAAAAAATAAATCTATTATTCTTTATATTAATTCATAATGCAATTTATTAATATATTAATTTTTAATTGCACTACAATAGATTAGCATTAATAAAAAAAGTTTTATATCCTATTATAAAAAGCCATAAATATGATAAAAAATACTAAATATACTTATATATATATACTTAACAATTTTTTTTTCAAAATTATTATTTATTTATTAATATTTATGATTATTTAATTTCTTTTTTTTTTTTTTTTTTATATAATTCTTAATTAAAAAATTATAAATAATATAATAATAAATTTGAAAAATATTATTATTTATTTTTATTCATTGTATATTTAATCTCAATTTTTTCTTTAATATAATTGTTTTTTAATTACAAAAGTAAATATTAATATGAATTAAGTCATAATATTGTTTTAGATGTTTTTGTTCGAATTTATTAAAATAATATTCTTTAATAATTACAGATATAAAAGGAATAAATAGTTATAAATGGTTATTTTATTATGTGTTTAACTTTAAATTTTATCTTAAATTCTATAATCAGATAAAAATTATTAATTAAATTATGTATATTTGAAAAAACGTAGTTAATTATAATTAAGTGAAAATATTTTCATCATAATTATTATTTTTATTATAATATTGTCTTTTATTATCATTATTACCATTATTATAAATATTGTCTTTCATTATCATTATTGCTATTATAAATACAATCTTGTAAAAATCTAGATATATTCTTATTAAATACTTTATCTATTCTTATTTCAAATTAATAATTAATATTAATTTATTAATTTATTATTTTATATTTTTACTTCTTTTTATATTTTATTCTATTTTTATTCTTTATTCTTTTTTAATTCATACTTATTCTTTCTTATTTTAATAATTAGTTGACAATTGGTTATTGGAATATTATACATAATGAATACATTATGGATTGAAACTTAACAAAATATTTTTACGAAAAAGATTAGAAGAAAAAATATAAAAGCTTCAATCCATAATATATTTTGTTAAGATTAGAAATAAAAAATTTATTTTATTATTTTTATATAAATACCTTTTTTTCTCTTTTAAATATTTCATGTTATTACTTTAATATTTTATAATAAATAATAAAAAATATTTGTAATTTTAAATAATTTAATAATTAATAAAAATATTTTTGATAAAGCATATTTTATAATTCTTTTCTTACATTGTTGTGTTGTGTTTATTATTTATTATAAACTCTTGTATTGAACTCTACCTAATAAAGATGATTATTTCCATATTTATTTTTTATTCTTTCGAATAATTAGTTAATAAATAATTATTAGATTGATAATAATTTAATTATACCTAATTTTATAATTTAATTATTACAAATCTTTTGGTCTTTTCAGGTTTTATGGGACGATTTTATCCTTTCAAGGAGTTTTCCTTATGAATGAAGTTGATATTCTCTTGTTATAGTTAGTATTCCTTTTGATAGACAATATAATTGTTAGTACAGAAAACAATTGATCTGTAAGAAGATTAATGTAGTTGTTCCTTCCTTGATGATGGCTCAAAAAATTACTAAAAAGAAGCCCATTGTATAAAACGGCATACAGGGTTTTTTTTTTTTCCATATTAACCTTGCTTAGAAAGAGGTTAGATATCTAGAATATAAGCTTTTTTTCCCTAAAGTAAATTTTCCATCAGTCTTATAATCTGCGAAATATGAATCGGTGTAAGCAACTAACCCCCTCTTCCTTCATATTTAGTTATTTAGTTTTATAATTTTATGTTCTATTATTATATTTTAAAATGCTTATTACATTGCTTCTGTCTGAAATTATTGGTTGCTCACTTTTCCCGGAAACTTTATTTTCTACGAATTAAATATCCGGTTTTATATATTTTAATGAGTAATTTAGAGATTCAATTGCACCTTTTTCATATTGTTTTTGTCAAAAGGGTATTTTATTTTCAGATATGTCGTTGTCTCCTGTGAAATGTGTTTTTTTTTCTGGAGTATCGTTTATGTTGAACTTATCTTACACATTTTCAATGAAACTTTTCTAAGAAATTATATAACTGTTATTTTGAAGATGCTAGTAAAGGTCTTAACTTCGCTTTCACTAAGGAAGGAGAAAGGAGATGCCGAGGTTGATGGCTTTTCTTCGTCGTCCAGTTTCATTGGTTCTTTACCTCTTACTAACACTTTAACTAATTTTAAATATTTTATTTTCTTTTTCCATGATAATTCTTTCTATATTTCCATTTAATGAATTTCATAGAATTTTTTATTAATTAAAATATTATTTTGTTTTTTTATGTTTTCTTTTTTCTGTTAGTTTTTATTTTTGTGGCTAAAATCAGTTTTAAACGAATTTGCTAAATTTTTGAGATTTTGAAATTTCATAAACACTGTTTTTCCAATAAAAAAAAAAGTATAAAAATATTATAAATGGAATATTACTAATATTTCAGCATTGATTTTCACAAAGAAATAAGTACTCCAATATTAGGTATTCGTATTTATTAATTTATAGTATCTGTTTATTCATTTTGAGTGTCTTTTTATTGGAATACCTCATTTTCCATTACACTAATAGATTTATATTTCTCATTATATTTTTATTATTTTATATTCTTTGATACATTAGTGCTCTAGCATCTTCAAAATCTAAGTTTTTATTATAATTGCTTGTATTGTCAGAGTAGTCTTCACTTCTGGTGTATTTTAAAATAGTTTTATTGTAATAATTATTATAATTTCCTGAATTTAACTCAGTGATTTCTTCTCCTGTTGTTAGCTTTACCTCCCTTTGTTGTTATTATTTTGATTATTATTATTATTTTCTCTATTTTTGAGGTCAAAATGACATTCCTATGTGAAATGTTTGTTCACATCACATATGTGACAATAACTTTTATTATCTTTCTATTTGTTTTTCTTATTGTTATTGAAGTTAGAAGGCGAAAGGAGTTGGCCTTTAGCTAAAGTAGTTTCTTGATACATGTCGATTATTAAAAAATATTTTTGAATATTAGAATAGAATCAAATGAGGCACTTAATATGATATATTTTTTTATCTATTTAATAATAATATATAAGTATTATGGTTAACAACGAAAGAAGTGAATAGTAATTGATATTTTATATAGGATATGTATCACGTGAAACCATTTGTTATACATATATACTAGTTGTACAAAATATTTAAAATGTTAACATAAATTTATGTAACAATCAATATAAGTTAAAAAAAAATAATAAAAAAAAAAATAAAAAATAAAAAATAAAAAATAGAAAATAAAATAAAATAAAATAAATAGTAGAAATTTAAATGACATAGATTGAATAAATTAAAATAAAATAAATAGTAGAAATTTAAATATAAAGTACAAGATTGAATAAAATAAAATTAAATAAAATAAAATAATACAGAATAGAATAAAAAAAAAAAAAAAAAAAAAAAAAAAAAAAATTGTATAATGTCCATTGAACAGTTCTTCAATCCAAGAAAGAGAATTATTATAGTCTTAAATTCAATTTACTGCTAATTCAATATATATAGGTAATAACTATTTGTATTTGATTAACTTGTAGGTTTATTAATTCAGCATTTTTTCAACATTTCTATTTAATTTTTGTTCATTTACTTCTATATATATATATATATATATATATTTTTTTTTTTTTTTTTTTTAAATTTTGTAATCAATGATTATTTTAATTAAAAGTATTAATTATTATTACAAATAATAATAATAATAATAATGTTCATAATTTGATAAAAATGAAATATGATATATATCAATTAAATATATAATAATTTCTTATATTATAACATATAAATAAATAAATAAATTTAAAATAAAATAAAAATAAAAATAAAAAAAAAAAAAAAAAAAAAAAAAAAAAATAGGATAACAATAATAATAATAATAATAATTAATTAAATTTATTTTAACTTTTGTAATATATAATTCTTTTTATTACTATTAATATTACTATTATTTTTATTTAAATGATAAATAATTTTTATAATTTTTTTTTATCTTTGCATTTATATAAATGAAATCTATTGAATATAGATTAAATAAATGAAATTTTATTTTTTCTGAATATTCCTATTTATTTATCTAATTTTTTTTTTTTTTTTTTTTTTTTTTTTTTAAATTTATTTTATTTTCTTCTCTTTACATTTATGCATTGTCCAAAGAATAATTTAATAGATATATATGAAATAATTTCAATGGAAAATATAATTTTACAGTTTTTTTTTTTTTTTTTTACAATTTGAATAACATCTATAATTATTGATAAAAATTTTTATAATTTTTTTTTTTTTTTTTTTTTTTTTAAAAAAAAAAATTTAAATCTTTTTTACAATTTGAATAACATCTATAATAATTGATAAATAATAAAATAATAATAATAATAATAATTAGATTATATTAATACAAGTAAATGTAAATAAATTATCGTAATATAAACAAAAATTTTAATATTTATTATACCTTCAGTTTCAACAACATGATTTAATCCGACACGTTGTGGTTGATGTTTTGCACTCTATTGAATATTAATTTATTATTGAAACAAATAATTATCAGTAAAAAAAAAAAAAAATTATTTTTAAATTTTTATATTTAAAATTTTTAAAATAATTGTAATTTAATAAAATTATAAGGATAAACATTTGTATATTTACTGTTCCCCAAACTAAAGCATATTTAAAATCATCAACCAACGTACGATGAATATGATGACACACATGTTCAATGGTAGAATTATTACGTAAAATTAAACCACCTTCAAAATCTGGATACTAATTATCAAAATAAAATAATAATAATAATAATAATAATAATAAAATAAAAATAAATAAATAAAATTTAAAGATTTAATCAATTTTACTAAAAACACTTTATTTTATATTATTTTATCACTTTTATTATTTACTTCTCCTCTTCTTTTAGTATAAACTCTTAATAAATCTAAAGTAGTCCAAATTTTTTCAACTAAATAATCCATATTTAAATCCATTTCACAACTACAAACAACTGAGTTTGGTTGTCTAATATTTATATATAAATTTATTTATTCAATTATTATTATTTTTATTATTATTATTATTTAATACTACTAAATAAATAAATGAATAAATAAATAAAAATAATTTACCTTGCTAATCTATCAACTTCTTCAAGTGAAATCTAATATTATATTAATATTATAAAATTAATATTAAATATATAAATAATAATAATAATGATATTGATAATTATAAATTGACTTCTATTTATAATATAATTTCTGTATTACTTGATCGATTTTATTGTAACAATATAAACATTTAATATATTTTCTGTTACCGAGAATAACATCAATTAACTCATCAACAGTGCAATCTTCACGAACAAGAACTTCTGCATTGTGAATCTTATAATCATGGAGAATCATATAAACTAACTTTTCATTTAAATGTGTTAATTTACAAGTAGAGTTGAAACTGATACCTCCACCCTTTTTAACTTTAAAATATATATTAGGCTTACGACTATTTAATCTAATACCAACAGATTCCAATTCTTTTTCTAATAGTTCTTTTTGCTTTTCACCTTTGGCAGCATCAAGCATCATAAGAATTAAATCTGCTGTTTTAGCAACAGAAATAACCTTATTATAAAGGTTATTTGAAATATGATTTAATAATTATGATTTTTTTTTTTTTTTTTTTAAATGATTAGATATATAGTAATTAAAATTAATATAAAATACGATATATATGTATTTTAGCAATTTAAATAATAAAAGAAAATATAAAAATATTTATATTACTTGTCTACCACGACCCTTGCCTTGAGCTGCACCTTCAATAATACCTGGAAGATCGAGTAATTGAATATCAGCACTATTTTAATATAAATTTTAACATTAATGAATAATTCATTATTAATACATTAATTTAAACTAATAGTAAATTAAAATAACTTTTACCCTTTGTAATGGATTTTTCCTGGAATACAAGTTAAAGTAGTGAATTCATAATTAGCAGATTCAGAACGAGTTTCAGTAGATTTACTTAAGAAAGTAGATTTACCAACTGAGGGAAATCCAATCATTGCAACTCTGGCATCCCCCGACTGAAATATATTTTATTAAAAATAATTATTATTAATTTAAATTAATTTTTAAATATTAAATTGAATAAAATCAAAATATTTAAATAAATACCTTCATAACATCAAAACCTTCACCTTTAGGTCCAGATTTCGAAGTTGGTTCTAATAACATAGTTCTATATCTAGCCAATTTTGCCTTTAAAAGACCAATGTGATATTCAGTGGCCTTATTTTTTTGGGTACGAGACATTTCTTTCTCGATTTCAGCAATTTTTTCAAGAATACCCATGTTGAATTTATCTTTCTATTAATGAACTATTGTAATTAAAATAATATAAGATTTATTAAATAAGGAATACAATTGAAAAATAATAAGTAAACTGATTAATCCATTTTATCATTCATTATTTAATATTATAATTTTTATATTTGAATTATTATTAAAATTTCTTAACTAATTCTTGAATTATTACAAAATATTTATTAAAAATTAAATAATAATAATAATAATAATAATAATAATAAATATTTATATGTTATTATAACTACTTCAAATTAAAATTTATAACCATTTTTGCTTTTATATATTTATTTATTTTATTTTTATCTCTACTTTAAGCTTTAGTTTTATCTTATTTATTTTTTTTCTATTTCTATTTCTATTTCTATTTCTATTTCTATTTTTATTTTTATTTTTATTTTTATTTTTATTTTTATTTTTATTTTTATTTTTATTTTTATTTTTATTTTTATTTTTATTTTTTGTAATTTAATTATTAATATGTTTTGTATAATATATTTTTCATATAATAATTAAATAATTATTATTAAATTTTAAAAGATTATAAATTTATTATTGATGCTTTAGAAAAAGAATAATTTAGATATTAATTAAAAAAACATTAAAATAAAAAAGTTGAAAAGATTATCAATACTTTTCAATCTGAAATTCTTATTATAATTAAAAATATACTTAATTATTTATTCAATTTCTAATTTAATAATTATATATATATATTTTTAAGTAATAATAATTAATAATTAATTATAATGAATTTAATTGATATTTAATTTTTTATTTCAATTTAAATAAATTATTATCTAAAATAATAATTAAAATAACCTTTAAAATAAAAATATTTATTAATATTTAAGAAGATATTGAATTTATTTTTATAATGCTATATTGATTAATTGCATTTAATTTATTTTATCTCTAAAACTTATAAATTTTTATTAAAAGACCTTAATATCATAAAAAAAATAATAAAAAAAATTTAAAAAAAAAAAAAAAAAAAAAAAAAAAAAAAAAAAAAAAAAAAACTTTTTTTCTTATATATTATCCAATGATTATCTCTTTTTTTTTATAAATAATATATATAATTTATATAATTAGAAGATACATAAAAAAAATGATATCATAAATCTATACATTTATGTAATTATACTATTAAGAAAATGTAACTAGTCATGTGAATTCAAAATAATAAATTTTATATAAAAAACTTTATTAATTTTGTTAATAAAGTAATAAAATGTGTAAAATAAAGCAACATTCTATTGTATTTTTTACTAACATACATTTATTATCATATTTTTATTTTTAACTCCATTAATTTCTATATTTATTACGTATTTTATTATATATTAAAATTATTTTAAAATTTTACCTATTAATATTATTGATTTTTAAAAAAAAAAAAATTGTTTTTGATGTATATGTGTATATATCATAATTATTTTTAAAACGTATATTTATATGTAAAAAATATATTTAAAAAATTGATAATTTAAAAATTTAATATATATATATTTTTTTCCTTTTTATATATTTTTTTTATTTTATTTTAGTATTATTATTATTTTTTTTTTTTTTTAATATAATTCTTTATTAGAGTTGCACAATTATATACAACCAATTTTTAAAGATTTATATTCTTTTGTTTTTTTATATTTTTAAAGGATATATAAAATTTAAAAGTTTAAATATTTAATATTTAATCTTGTATTTTTTTATGGTCAATAAACTTTAATTTTATTTAAAAAGATTTTATTTTTAAATTATATTTTCGATTATAAAAAAATGATTAAATATTTATTTTAAATTAAATAAATTAATACTTTTACAAATTTGATAATGAAATGAATTATTTTTTATTTTTATTTATACTTTTTTTTTTTAATCTATATGAATTAAAAATTATGCATGTTAAAGGTATAAAGAAGTTTAATTAAATATGAATGTTTTATCAATTTTTCATTAATAAAATATTTTTTTTAAATTAATTATTAAATAGATAATAAAATATATATATATATATATATATATATATATTTTAAATCATTTTTGAAATTATGTTTATATAATTTATTTTATAGTAATATTATATAATATAATATTATTTTATTGATAAAATAAATAAATTATTAATTATAAATTTTATTTAAAATTTTTGTCTTAAAAATTTTTATTTATATAATAAACTTAATTTTATCATAATAAGTGAAAAAGTATTTTTTTATGAAATAGCTGATAATTATATATAAAAGTTAATACTTCAAAATATACATTTGTATATTTATTAAATAAAATTAAATAAAATTGGTAAATAAATAAAATAAATACATTTTAATATTAATTTTATGTATTAAATGAAAGATTAAATAATATTAACAAAAAAAAAAAAGATGAGAATGAAATCAAGGGATTTTTTATCTTGTATAATTTAAGGAATTAATTTTCTTTAATTCATTATTTAATATAAAAATTATTAATAATGGCATTTGAGATTTTTCAATGATTATCTTCAATAAGCAGAAACATTATTATAATCCTTCAATATACAAAATCAAAAATTCCTTCATTTAATTGAAACAATAAAATTTAATAAAATTCTAATAATATTTAATATATTTAATGTTGTGTATTGTAACAGAAATATATATATAGTAGAAGTAAATTATATTTCAAAATGTACAATTCAGAATTTGAAATTAATTACAAAATGGATACTTAATTATATTCAATTAATTCTAAATCTTAAAATTTTAATAATGTTTATACTACTAAATGAATTTAAAATTACAAAATTATCAGTTTTATAATAATTAAAATATAAATATATGTAATGTATATATATATATGGAAATTATTCATATAAATGATAATAATATCAAGAAAATCATAAAAATATAATTAAGACTATAGAAGAAATGAAATTTCTGAAAAAGTTTATTAATTTAAAGATTATCAAAATTATAAATGATTTATATATATATACTTATATACTTATTAACTTATTAATTACTTTTAAAAATCAAATGAAAATATATATTATATAAAAAATAAAACATTAACGAATTTTATTATTTCAAATCGTTTTTTTTTTTTTAAAAAAAAAAAAAAAAAAAAAAAAAAAAAAAAAAAAAAAAAAATATAATAAATTAGGTTTTACTAATACATTAAAATTTTCATAATACGAAGTAATTCTATACATTAATATAATGAGTAAGTATTGATTAATAAAATGATATTTAAAAATATAATTTATTTTATTATTATTATTTTTATATTATTATTATTATTATTATTATTATTATTATTATTATTATTATTATTATTATTATTATTATTATTATTATACATTATGTATGCATTTTATGTATCTTAATTATATCTTAAATTAATTTTAAATGATATTTTTTACTAAATATAATAAAAGTGAAAAAACGACAAAGATCAACAATACCAGTAGAACTAGATTCTAATGGTAAATCAAACAAAAGGCAGAAAAAAATTATTTTAAATACTGATAATTTAGTATCTCCAACAACAAATACTGATCATTCAACAACAAATGATGATAAATATATTAGCAATCATAGACATTCACATAAATATAGTCATAGTAGTCATAGCAGTCATAGTAGTAGTAGTCATAATAGTGAAAATGAAAATGAAGAATCAGTTACAGGAGAAAAAAAAGAAAAAATTATAATACAAATTAAAAATACTAATATTAAAAAGAAAAAGGAAAAATTTATAATTCAAATTAAAAATGATAAAAGAAAGAAAAATTCAACATCAACTCCAAATTCAGCGTCGATAAATTCAGATGTACAAAGTGATTTTGATTCAAATAAAAAAATATCATCGCCAAAGAAGGAAAAAAAAATACATGTACTATCATTACCACCAGAACGTGAAAAAAGTAAAGAGGAAAAGAAAAATAATGAAGATAATAAAAATGATAATAGTAAGGAAGTAAATATTAAAAATAAAAAGAAGCATGGGGAAAGTAAAAAGGATATTAGTGTTGAATCAAAAAAAGAAGCTATATTAAAAATTATTAATAATTCAGCAACATCAAATAATCCGGAAAATCAAGAAGAAATAAAGAAAAATAATTCATCCTCATCAAAACAACAAGATAAAAGGAATGTGGAGAATGAAGCATTATTATCTAATCCAACGAAAAAAGATTCACCAAATAAAAATGGAGAAATAGAACATGAAAAACAAAAACCAAGGGGAAGACCACCAAAATCTGGTAAAAAGAAAATAAAAAAAGAATCAATAGAAAGTAAAACAACAGATGAGAATAAAGATAATTCGAAAATTAATGATAATAATGATAATAATGAAACAGAACAAACAACAATTACAGAGCAAAAAGAAACAACTTCAAATGTAAATTCAATGTCAACAGTTGATAATTCAAACAAAATACTTCAGGATAAAGAAATTAGAGCTGAACCAGAAACAGAAGTTAAAGTTAGTTTTTTTTTTTTTTTTTTAATCTTTTATAATATATAAATTTTTTTATTTTTTTTTTTTTATTTTTTTTTTTTTTTATAATTAACAATAAGTATGAAATATAAAAATTGTTAATAATAAAGAATAAATTATTTTAACATAATGATTATTATTGTAATAATAATAATATATTATAAGTAAAGAAGAAATAATTAAAAAAAATTAAATTAATGTTTTTAAAAAATTTTTATAAAAATATTTATTATTATTTATAAATGTTATTTATTATTATTATTTATAATTATTATTATTTATTACTATTATTATTTATTATCAAAAATATTATAAATTCTTATTCCATATCTTTTCTTTCTTTTTATTTTATTTTTTTTTCCTCATATAATCTTTTATTAATTATACCACTAGAAACATAGAGGTAGGCCGAAAAAAGGTAGAAGTTCAAGTTCAGTCCATTATATAAATCCAAGATCCCATTCAGTTATATCTCAAAGAAGACACGAAGAAGAAGAAATGACAGAAGAAATGATATTGGAAGAAGAAGTGTCAGATCCAAAAGGTGATGAGAAAGTAGATATTGATGGAGTTCTAAAAGATGGTAAATTCATTGTTAAAGACTATATAAATATTAATAAATTAATTAATAAACAAATATTGTATAGTAAATATAAAAATTCTTCATATTTTTATTATACAAAAAAAAAAAAAAAAAAAAAAAAAAAAAAAAATAAAATATCACTTTTTTTTTTTTTTTTATAAATAATAATAATAATAATAATAATTTCATACAAACTAACCAAAAAAAAAAAAAAAAAAAAAAAATTAAATTAAATTAATTAAAATTAAATTTAAAATAAAAATTTTTAATAAAATTAAATTATAAATATATATATTTAATTATTATTATTATTATTTTAATCTTCAATTATATATGTATACTCAATTAAATATGCAATACTTAAATATAATAATAATTTATTATAAATAGGAAGAAAATATAATGTTCGTACATTTATTCTTCCTCATCGTTCGCCAACTAGAATTTATATGTTTACTCTGGATGCAGCAAAACAAATAGGATATAAAGATTCATATCTATTTTTAACAAAATATCCGGGTGTTAAACGCCTCTGGACTAATGACGAAGATAGGAATTATCTATGTGATAAGGGTATTTTGAATAATTTATTAAGAAATAGATCAAGTGGTATATGTACTGCTAGAAATATTTTTCAACAATTAGGACATGAAATTATTTTTAATGGCAGACCAATCGAAGATGATTATTACGTTTCTAACCCCAATCATAATGAAGAGTATCATATTCATACGAATCATGATGATACCAATTCTGGTATGGAAACAGATGATACCAAGGATGATGAAATGAGTTTAAGATCACAAACCCCACTCTATATGGGATCACCATTAGTTAATTCACATTATACCCAGGGTTCTGGTCATACCCATCATCCTTCACATTCTCATAATCATCATGGTCATCATAAATCTACAACTAGTGTCACAAATCTACTTTCAGCAAAAGAATATTTTCTTCAAACACTCTATCAATCTGCTGCTGAATATAATATCGCCATTCAGAAATCGCGAAAAGATTCATTTTATGATATTCATACTAAAATAAATCAAGTTGCTCAACGTATTGATATGGTTGAGCCTACATTAGAAATAAAGAAAGAAAATTCTTCCAATGTTTCTATACCATCTAAAAAAGAGTATAATCTTCATTTCTATTCTGATGACTATTCTAATACCTATCAACCAACTAATCATAAAAGTACTAAATCACAATGGGAAATTATTAATAAGGAGGATTATACTCAATATCCATTTGCTCTTATGGATGGACAATACCAAGGATTATTTTCAATGTAAAGAAAACATATTTAATAAAACTTTGTCAATAAATTTATACTATCTAATATATATATATATATATATAATATGTAATATGTAATGTATATTAATTAATAATTAAATAAAAAAAAAAAAATTTTTTTTTTTTTATGATATAATTATTATTTATATAGATATCCAAGATTTAAACCAAATGATAAAATACAAAATTTAGAAGATGAATATATTTCAACTAATACTGGTAATCATATTACTGATATTAAACCAAATGTTCCAGAAGTAAATTTTTCTCTATAATAATAATAATAATAATAATAATAATAATAATAATTATAATAATAATTTTTATATACTTAAATATATGTATAATATTTCAAAAATAAATAAATAAATAAATAAATAAATAAATACCTAATAATATTATTATAAATTATTATATATATATATATATATTTCAATAAACAAATTAAATAAATAGTTCATTGGAAAGTAAGTTGATGATTTTATTATATATAATATACAAATACATATATATATTATAATTAATTTAATAGAAAATTTTAAAAATATTATTAATCAATTTAATAATAATTTAAACTCAAAAAAAAAAAAAAAAAATATTATAAATAAATATTTATATTATTTTTATTAATATTACTATGATTATTATTATTTCATTTTTATTTAATAATAATATATATATATATATTTTATTTTATTTTATTTTTTTTTTTTTTTTTTTTTTTTTTTTTTTTAAATATATATAATTATATAATTATATTTATATTAATTAATAAATTTATTATTCAGTGTTCATGGTGATTATATTGCAAATCCATATTTCCAAAAATTTAGAATGTCACCGTCACCTTCTACGACAAAAGGTAGACATAGTCATAGATTTAGATCTCATCATGATTCGTTAAATGATACAAGTTCAATAGCTTCAACTCCAACTCTAAAATCTGTACCATTAGAAGACGTAAGAAAAAAAAGACGTGGTAGACCACCTAGAAGAGGTAGACCAAAACGTGAAAGTTTTGAAACATATTATGATAATGAAGAAGAAAATGATGATGAATATAACAATATGGCATTAGATCAAAAGAAATCATCTACTAATGAAGATGAGATTGTTGATATTATCAATAATGATGAAAATGAAAATAATATTATCTCACCATTAAATGAAAATGTTTGTGTTCACTGTCAATCAGTTGATCCACCTAAACATCTTTATGAAAAAATTGATCCATCAATACAACCTAGAAATATGGTAATCAAGTGTTCAGTATGTGATAGAAATCAACATCCATGTTGTTGTGATATATATGATCCATATATGATATCAAAAATTTTAAGGTAAAATAAAACAAAAATAGAACAAAAATAAAATAAAAATAAAATAAAAATAAAAATAAAACAAAAATAAAATAAAAATAAAAAATAAAAATAAAACAAAACAAAAATACAAAAAAAAAAAAAAAAAAAAAAAAAAAAAAAAAAAAAAAAAAAAAATAAATAAATAAATAAATAAATAAATAAATAAATAAAAATAAAATAAAATAAAATAAAAATAAAAATAAAAAAATAAAAAAATAAAAAAAAAAAAAAAAAAAAAAAAAAAAAAAAAAAAAAACATTAAATATATATATATATATATATATTTTAAATATAAAAAAATTTTTTTTTTCTTTCTTAATTATATTTTCATATATTGACATAAATATAATTATTAAATAATAAAAATAATGATAGCTATCCATGGCAATGTAATGATTGTAAACTTTGTTTAAAATGTAATAAAGCTGGAGATGAAAGTAAATTACTTTTCTGTGATCTTTGTGATCGTGGTTATCATACCTATTGTTTGGTTCCAAAATTAGAAAAATTACCTAAAGGATTATGGGTTTGTCAACAATGTGCAAGTAAATATTTTTTTAAAAAAAAAAAAAATAAAATAAAATAAAATAAAAATTAAATTTAAAATAAAAATAAAAAAATTTTTTATTAATTTAATTATTTTATTATTAACAATATTAATTTAAAAAAAAAAAAAAATATATATATATATATATATTCATATTTTTATTATAATAAAAATTTTTTTAGTTTGTGCTTCATGTCATTCAAATAAACCAAATAAAGAATTAAATAACAATATGATAACAAGACGTAGTATAAATCAACCTTCAACAGATTGGAAGCATGCAGTAACTTATATTAATAAGGATACAAATGAAGAAGAAGAAGTTACTATTGATATTGAGGATGAAAATGCTCATGATAATCGACGTCAAATTTATATTGCTACTTTTTGTAATTCATGTTATGAACATTTCCAATCCAAAAGATTTTGTCCTATATGTTTCCGTTGCTATAAAGAACATGATAGTGACATTAGTATGATTTGTTGTGATAATTGTGATAGGTAAATATAATTAAAATGTTTATATATATATATATGTATACATTAAAAAAATAAAAAAATAAAAAATAAATACATATATATATATATTATATATATATTTAAATATATTTATATATATTTAATTAAAAAAGAAAAGAAAAAAAAAAATTTTTTTTTATAACTTATTAATTAATATATTATATATTATTTTATAATTATATTTAAAAATTTTTAAAAAAAAAAAAAAAAAAAAAAAAAAAATTATTATTAATTTATTAATTAATAATTAAAGATGGATTGATGTGGATTGTGATTCGGATTTAGATGATGAAAAATATCAAAGTTTATGTGAACACTCTGATGCAAAGTAAGTTTATAATAAAATATTAAATTAATATATTTTAAAATATTTAAATTCATTTAAATAAAAATATTTTAATCTTTAAATAATAAAAATATAAGCAAACTTTATTTATAATTTATATAAAAAAAAAAATAATAATAATAATAATAATAATAATAAATTATATATTAAAATATTTAATATTAAAATTTATAATATTAAAATTTATAATATTAATCAAGGTATTTATGTCCATTTTGTGATCCAACTAAACTACAAAAATTAAAAAAGAAAATACTTAGTAGTAATAGAAGAATAGTAAAATATAAAGGATATGGCATTATTGTACCTCCATTTTTTGTTCCGAGAAATCAAACAACATAATTAAATAATATTTGATAGAACAATTAGATAAAAAAAAAAAAAAAAAAAAACTATTATAATTTTTTTTACTATATCAATGAAAATATAAAAATTCATTATTTAATATTTAAATTCTTTTTTTTTTTTTTTTCCTTTTTCTATAATCATATTTATATATATTAACTTTTTTTTTTTATTTTTTTTTTATTTAAATTTTTTATGATCTATTTAGTAACTTAATAAAAATATTTTTTTTATATTATTATTTTTTTTTAATTATTTATATTAATAAAAAAAAAAAAAAAAAAAAAAAAAAAAGAAAAAAAGGAAAAAAAAAAAGAAAAGAAAAAAATGTGAAAATAAATAAAAAATAAAAAATCATGCCCATAGTAATAAATATAAATATATATATATTTATGATCTATACATAAAAATATAAAACTATATAATTATTATATGAAGTATATAAAAGAAATTTTTTTTTAGTTATTTATTAAATTATATTAGAATTAGTATAAATATTTATATAAATTCATATTATAGTTTTAAATATATATATTTATCTATTTATTTATTTATCTATTTATTTTATTATTATTATTACTATTAATTTTTTTTTTTTTTTATTATTATTAATTATTATTACTATTAATTATTAAATTAATATCTTTATTATAATTATTATTATTTATTATTATTGTTATTATTATTATTATTATTATTATTATTATTATTTATCTTTAAAGTAAAAACTAAAAAAAGAAAAAATATATATATAATAAAAATATATAAATTAATAAATAAATAAATAAATATTAAACAAAATATAAATAAAAAAATTTTTTAAAGTAATTTCAATAAAAAGAAAATGTTATTTAGAAATAATATGTTAAATTAAGAATTTTATTAATAACATAAAAATTAGTTGTAACTATTAAAAAATGATTATATAAAAAATTTTTATAGTTCATATAATTAAATCTAGAAAAAGTGTATTTTTCTATATAAATTTTTTTTTATTATTTATTTATATATATATATATATTAAATATCATGTTATAATTAAGTAAAATAGAATAAATATATTAGTTCTAAATAAGGAAATCTTATAATTAATTTAATAGGAAAAGACAAGTTAAATATAAAAATTAAAAAAAAAATAAAAAATAAAAAAAAAATAATAAAAAAAATCGTGTTTTTAATTATTAATTATAAAAACACTACTACAATCTACACATGTATTTTAAATTATTACATAGAATCTTAATTAAATTTATTGATCTTAATTTGTTATTACAACATAATTTTAATGATATTTGAAGTTGTTACATATATAAAATATAAAATTAATAAAATAATTATAAATTATATTTTATAAAAAAATGACATTGAAATATTACAGAATATATAAAATTTTATTATTAATAAGAAATAAGAAATAAGAAATAATTGAATAAGAAATAAGAAACAAGAAATAAGAAATAATTGAATAAGAAATAAAAAATAAGAAATAATAAGAAATAAGAAATAATATAATAATATAATAATAAATAATATAATTATAACAAATAATAATAAGCATTAAATAATAAATAATAAACAAATATTAAACAATTAAACAAATAGTAAACAAATAATATATATATTAAATAAATATTAAATATTAAATAATAACAATAGTAAATAGCAATAACTGCCACGATTAAAATAACAATAATATTAATAAATTAAAAAAAAATAAAATAAAAATAAATCATTAAATGTTTCCATTTATATGCAGTTCTACATTTTTAAATAATGTATTAATAAAAAAAAAAGGGAAAACTCAAAGTATATAAATTATAAAATGAAAAATTTATTATTAATTTATTGCATAAAACTTTTTATTATCATTTTATTCAATAATAGATAAAGTTATTAGTAATAAAAATTATATTGATATTAAGCCTATTTTATTGCTATCATCATTTATTTCTTTTTCTCTGTTTTTGTTTTTACTATTTTGTTTTTTTTATATAAATAATGATATATTAAAAAAAAAATAATATCTATAATAATTTTATTATAGATATTATTACCAATGGAATAATTATATAATATTATATTATTTTATATTAAAACTATATACTCTTAATAAATAATAAATATATTTTGGAACTATACTAAAATAGTTATTTTCATATGAAAAATAAATAAAAATTATTATGATATATATTTTAAATTATTATTTCTCAAAATGGATTATTTAACTTAATATATTTATAAAAGTTGTTCTAATACATTATAATATATATAAGAATTGAATTAATAAATAGTAATATTAATCTAAAACTTTACATTAATTTATTAAAAATTAATTCTCAATTTAAACAATATATTTTGTAACATATTATAATATATGAACAATTATTTTTTAATTTCTTTGTATATCTTTGTTTAATAAAAACGCTATTTTTAAAAATAGAAGTAAAAGATGAAATGCAAAAAAAATGTATTGAATTACAAAAAATACTTATAATATAATATATGGAAAATAAAATAAAAAATGTTAAGTGAATAGTTAAATAAATCATAAAAAATTATTAATAAAAAGTACACCAATTAATAAATGAATAAATATTTAATTTAAATAAACAAAATCATCCTATAATTAAATAAATCACTACTTTTTTTTTTTTTATACTAACACCAACTCAACAATTTAAAAAAATTACTTTTATTTTTTTTTCTATTAAATTAAATATCTAATAAAAAATTATATTAATGATATTATAATAAAAAAAAATACTGAAAATAATTAAATAACATTAAATAACAAAAAAAAAAAAAAAAAAAAAAAAAAAAAAAGAATACTGAGATCTATTAAAATAACAAAAAAAAATAAAATAAAAAAAAATAAAAATGAAAAAGTTTATAAAAATCTACAAAATAAATAATATAATAATATAATAATAAATAATTAATTTATCAATTAATTATTTAATTATTTTAATTAATAGTAATATAAATTTGATTATTAAATATTAAAAATATATTCATGATATATGAATAATAACAGTAAATATAATATTTTAATATTATTTATTAGCAAAAATATATACATTTATTTATATATATAAATAATTCATAATTAATATATATTAATATTATACATACTTTATTATTTAAAATTATATTAGAAAAAGAGATACATATATAAAGGGTTTTTTTTTCTTCATTATTCTATTTAAAATTTTTAAATTTTTTTTATATTATTTTTATTTGTCTTAACCTTTTTAAATATTGAAATAAATTATTATTTATAATAAAAATAAATAATAATAATCAAAAGAGGAAAATCTAAAAGAGGATATTAAAGATTTAAAGAAAGAAATTAAAATATAAAATAAGTAATATTATTTAATATTTATTTTCTATTTCTTTTCATATTTAATTTTCTATCATTTTAGTTGTTTTTAAAAATTAAAATTTTTCTATAAATTTTTTTATTATTCTATTTTCAATATCAAAAAAGAATATCACATATACATAAACAACAAAATCATTTTGATTGCTTTAATATTGGATTAAAAAGTAATAAATTTATTTATTTATTTATTTATTTTATAATTTATTATAATATTTAATATAATAAATAATAATATATTATAATAATAATTATTTCTATTTTAATATAAAATTAGTAAATAAATAAAAAGTGACATTAAAAATATTTTTTATAAATAACTGAATAAACATTTTTAAATATTTTTAATTATAGAAAATATAGAAAATAAATTAATATTAATTTTATATATATATATATATTACTATAAAAAATCAAAAATGGCTAATTAAATATATTTTAAATAATATTTATTATTTTTTTAAAAATAATAATGATAATAATAATTATAAAAAAAAAAGAATTTGATATATTAAATCATTTTTAAAAATAAATATTAAAGAAAAAAAAAAGTGTTTTATATACCTTCAAAAATAAAAATTATATTAATATTAATATTAATATAAAAACTATTATATTTAGTTTCCATAACTTAACTACTTTTAAATAAAACATTATAAATTTAATAAAAAAAATGACTCAAACAATTGAACCAAAAAGTATTATAAGCTTTATCATTAAGTATGGATTTATATTTCTTATTTGTGTAGCTGCATTTAGAATAACAGTTAATGTACTTATAGAAGTTCTTCATAAACGTGCTAATCGTCTTGTTAATGTTCCCGTTGGCGAAAAGAAGCCAGGAGAAACACAAGCTTACAGAAATATTAATGATACAAATCTAATTACTGAACATCCAGAATTAGAAAATCAAAATCTTTATAGTATTTTAAAAAAAGTGGCAAAAACATATCCAGAAAGAAATTGTTTTGGTTACAGAGAATGCATTAAAATCGTAAGTGAGCCAAAGGAAATTGTTACTATGGAAAATAATAAAAAAGTTACAAAAGTTAAAAATTGGAAATATTTCACTTTTTCAGATTATCATTGGTTAACTTATAAAGAAGTAGAAAAAATGACTATTGATGGATGTTCAGGTTTAGCTAAACTCGGTTATCAACCAGGACAAACTATTATGCTTTATAGTCCAACAAGTCATAATTGGAATATTATGGCATTTTCTGCTTTAAGAAGAGGTATGATTATAGCTACTTGTTATGATACATTAGGTCCAGAAGGTCTTCAATATTCTTTAAATGAAGTAGAAACTGGTGTTATATTTACTAATGTTTCTTTGCTTCCAACCATTTCAAAAATCATTCCTCAATGTCCAAACCTTAAAACAGTTATTTATGTTGATGATAAGACCGCTAATATTAAAAATCTTGAAGATTTTAAGAATAATCATTCTAATTTAAATGTTATATCATTGGAAGATTTAATTGTTTTAGGTAGTACAAACTATGTTGAAGAAACAAAAACTGGTGCAACTGATATTGCTTGTATTATGTATACCTCTGGTTCAACAGGAACTCCAAAGGGAGTTAAAATTTCTAATGAAAACTTTGTTACTACTATCTATGGGGCTGAAAAGTGGCTCAGTCATCTTAAAGGTGGATTAGATGGAAATGATATTTATATTGGTTATTTACCGTTAGCTCATATTTTAGAAATGATTATGGAATACGCAATTATTTCTGTTGGTGTTGCTATTGGTTATGGTAAACCACAAACTCTTACTGATGGTTCAATGAGAGACTGTAAGGGTGATATTAAGACCTTAAAACCAACTTTAATGCCAGGTGTTCCATTGGTATGGGATAAGATCTGTAAAACTGTTATTAGAACTATTAATAAAAAACCATTAATTATTCGTTTCCTTTTCCACACCGTATTCAATTTAGATTATTGGTTAATAAAATATCATTTACCAAAATCACCTTTCGGAAAGATATTCTATAAGCAAATTAGAGAAGAGACTGGTGGTCGTTTACGTCTTTCTTTAGTTGGTGGTGCTCCAATTAATAAGAGTATTTATAAGTTTATTAATACCGTTCTTTGTCCAATGTCTCAAGGTTATGGTATGACTGAAATTTGTGGTGTCATATCACTTCAACCAATATATGGTGTAATTGAAGGTGAAGTTGGTGCACCATTCATCAACGGTGAATATAAATTAGTTGATATCCCAGAATCCAATTATCTCACTACTAATAAACCATACCCACAAGGTGAAGTTTGGGTTCGTGGTAAGCATGTCTGTGCAGGTTATCTTAATCATCCAGAACTTGATAGTGAATCAAGAACGCCTGATGGTTGGTTTAAAACCGGTGATATTGGTGAATTCAGAGAAAATAATGCCTTAGCTTTAATTGATCGTAAGAAGAGTTTAGTAAAATTAGCTAATGGTGAATATATTGCTGTTGAATATTTAGAATGTGTTTATAAATCTTCACTTATTGTTGAAAATATTTGTGTTTATGGTAAAAGTTTTGAAAATTATCCAATTGCCATTGTTGTTCCACATAAACGTGAAATTCAAGAAATAGCTATTTCAAATCATATTTGTGCTGACATCAATGATGCTGAAAATACATCTTTCAAAGATCTTTGTAATAATCAAATCATTAGATTAGCTGTATTAAAGGATCTTCAAAAAATTGCTTTTGAAAATAATTTAAAATCTGCTGAAATTGTTAAAAATGTTATCCTTTGCCCATCACCATGGACTATTGAAGCAGGTCTTATAACTCCAGCTAATAAGATCAAGAGAATCGCTATTGCTAACCTTTATAAGAAAGAAATTGACGCATGTTATAACTAAATAGAAGAAATAAAATAATGTTAATAATAATGAAAAGTAGTAAATTATATAATAAAATCTTATTCTAATCGTCATAGTCCAAATCTCAAAATGATAATAATAATAATAAGTAATAATAATATGAAAATAATATTTATTAAATAAATATGAAATGAATACTTTTTAAAAACAGA